>BPLR01015819.1:0-15000 GCA_021605095.1 Caerostris extrusa
ACCTAAGTCCAAAGAAGGTAATTTCAACCAAACAATAAAACAAACCAGGCCATTGACAACCGTCTCCCTTTTCCCCATTCACCACACAGGACGGACGCCTTCAGACCACACAGGGCAGCGACAGCACCCATCCAAAGGGATGTCTTTGATGCAATTAACGACCGCCACCGTGGATACGAAGCGGCGGTCCGAAATTCACTCCTCCTAATTGCGAATCGCGAGAACTTTCTAAGATCAACCCCCCTGGAAAGTGAACCGACTCGATTGAAATGGGGAGAGATCGGATTGCCAAGTATGTGCCGAGAAGTGTCCCTAATTCAGTGATCAAAAAGGACCAGTCGCCTGCGAAGAGACCTCGGAGTCTGAGTGGAGCAGCGGCAGGCATTGCTCTGTTGCTAATGATGGCGGGTTGGTGCAAATTAATTTACTGTTGGGAAATAATGAAAGTGCATCATCTTTGCTCCGTCTAAAAGCAGATAGAAACTGATCGCGACATCCGGTTATGATGTAGATTAAAATAGTGTTATTAAAGTAATTTTGCTCTCTGTCACTTATTTTCAATTTGTAATGCGTCTGAATTTGATAAATGATTTGAAACATGATACTGCTGCCCAGTTATAAATTTGACGCCATTTTTTAATAAAAATATTGATGAAATTAATTTTTAAATTATATAAAGAATCAATATCATTAATTTGAGAACCATTTTTAAAGCAGTTTCAAACTGATGTGAAGTTTAAAAATGTTTTCTAATAATGTAGAATGAGGAGAAATCTTAAATATATTTCTGAAAACACAGTTTATGAAACTTCAGGAGTTTATTTATCTTCATGGAGTTCATTTGTTTTAAAGGACATTGTACTAATATAATGGTGGTTAAATGTGGCTATTCGTTTGAGTTATGAGCGGCTCATCTTAAATATTGAAAATTCAATTTTTTGTAATTTCTGAATAAACTTCATTGGATTTGTTTAACTTAATTGAATAGATAACGTCTTGTTACTCGTATTTTATGTTTTTTCTATTATTTTTTATGATCGAGACAACTGACAGTTATCTGCAATAATAAATAAATTATTTAATATAACAATTTATATGGAAAATAAGAGTAACTTCAAATTCACAACACTTAAAAACTTAATCTACAACTTAATATAAAACACTTAATCTAGAATTTCCACTCTATTTATATATAATTCACTTTAAATCTTGTATATAATTTTAAATTTAATAAATGTGATCAGTAAGATTTGAATAACCTTTTGAATTATACTTACTTGATTGTAAATAAGTAATAAATTTGCTCCAAATACATTTTTGATTTACCTGAGGAGATTCATTGATATTTGAGAAACTTTCTATGACTTCTCATTACAATTTGCATTAATAAATATATAAAAAATAAATTCAAAATAAAATAAATATTTAAACTAAATTCTAAGTTTGAATAATATAGAAAAGTACGTAATATGCTCAAATTATAATGCATATATTTTATAAATTTTCCAATTGCATCGTTTCGTTTCCGAAATTGAAAAATTGAATTAATTTGTGCATTTATGATTAATACAATCATCTTGAGAGTAGCACAGGATAATATCTCAATTACATCAATTACTTTTGTTTGTTTTCTACTAATTTATTTGCAAAATGGACAATAAGCTCTGAGTATCTTTTTTTTTCTTTTTCCATACACTTACTTTACCTTTTAAACTGGCTTGCATATCACAATGTGGTAAAAGTACCTTTAAGAAATTAATTCCATTTACACGAATTACAATTCCTTAAATTCTATGTTATTTTTTTTTAAACTCCCCGTTTTTAAACTGGCTTAGCTATGACATTTGAAATTAAAAAAGTAATAAAACAAAAAATTAAAAACTAGCTAATAAAACGTGCCTTTTTATGAGGTATAACTATATATATAACAGTTTAAAATTCATATTCAACTAAAAGTCGAATTAAGAGAACTAAGAAATATATTTCTTGTATACAGTGAAAATTTATTTTAAATGATATTTTCATTACCATAATAATGTCTGTTAAGTGCGCCTCCCATTGAAAACTAAAATCCATCTTATTAACATTATTATTATTTTAGAATTTTTTTTTCAGTGAGTATGGGTAAAGTAATTTACAAATATTTTTATATAAATTTTTTAACATAAAAATGATTTGCTGTTGATAGAAATTAATATTATTTGTATGTATGTAATTTTTTTTTTTTTATTTATATGGCAGCCAGTTCTCTCCTCGATAAAAATAGCCATAAGTTTTAAAAGCTTCAAATTCACATTTGCATGTTTTATGAACCTGTTTATATGCGATGTTATTCAATTTAATTTTTTTAATTTTTGAAACGATTCGTGTCGAAATGCGGTTGAGAAACTGGCAATATTAAAATTGAAGATGATCAGCCATTGCAACAGCACATATTAACATCAATAATTGAATTTTGAAATTTCGTCAGAAAGACAAAATGTCCACACTTAAGAAATAGACATACATGCCTAAAACCATCAAATACTAACATAAAATTCTACAGCACCTTTCAACTTGCAATTTTTTAGAGGAGTACTTTATGTTTAATTCATACAATATTTTAAGAAATTACTTTTGCTACGTATAAGAATGTGTTTTATGTTTTCTTCTTTTTTACTGTGGCACTTGTCCGAATAAAATCAAAACTTTAAAAGTTCTCGAAAAAATGGCTATTACACGTAAAAAAGTTTTATTTATTTTTCCCAAGATGAATTGACTTTAGAACAACAAAGCACGAGAAAAAAATTATAAAACACAATATAAAATCGTCACATTTTCAAGTTCTGGAAAATGGAATTAATTTTTCATGACACGAGATGTTTTTTACGAGATTTAAAACATCATATTGTTTAGTATGCCCAGTAAACATACTGTGGCTAGCCAAATACTACTTGGCACGACAGAAATCTTGTGTAAACAATTTCTATTTATTGCTTTTATTTGTTTATTTTTTTTCTTCCATTTGTGGACCATAAAGTGTAATAAGCTGCCAACTCAGCACCGCCACTCACTTTTTAGAAATGATAATTTTAAATCTGAAGAAGTACAACTATGAAAAAAGTACTTTGATTACATAAAATCACATTTATTCATTTTATTTAAGCTTTTATTTATTTTCTTTTCAACTGATTTTATTGTTTCTTCTAAAGTAATAAAAAATCACCATCAACTGGTCTTTTTTACCATAAATTTTCTCTTAATAACTAAATATTTAATAGATAGGACATTTATTAAAACATCATCAAATGATATGAAATAATTATTATCTATTAAAAATTGCGTGGCTTTACATATCAGGAATGAAATTTACATGTTTCTACCATTAGTGTACAAAATATTTGATTACGTTTTTGAATAAAATGCTTAAAAATTATTACTTTCTTCTAGTAAAAGTAAAAAGTATTATCTTTTAAAAATGAAATCAAAATATTTTGTTATTATTTCTATAAAAATAAAATATTTTTAAAGAATTATATGGTTAAATTCAGGTATCTTAAAGCTTTAAACATTAATAACACTAAGAATTATTCGTTAGAAATCATTTATTAGAATTTAATACTTTTGAAATATTTATATCTAATTTGACGGAAATATATGTTTTTTATTTGAAAATATATATTAATGTAATATATTTTATAGTTGTATTGATATATTAATGTAATATATTTTATATTATCCTTCATTCATTATTCATTCATTTTCTTAAAGTTTTTTTTTTATTTAAGATGCTTACAAGAACATTATTAATTCAGATTATGAACTACAACAATTTACTGATCTATTGCAGTATATTACGTTACTAAATAAGAAGATGATGAGTACAGTTGAGCATCAAAACCTGTATTCATTATCTTCATCGAAAAAAGGTAATACTTTAAATAATTTTATACAAGAGATTTTTATACAATTTTACATATTTTTAAATATACTTAAATGTAAATTGTAAATTGTATATAATTGTAATTGTATACTTAAATGTACTTGCTGTAAATTGTGATGGAAATGTTTTGAGAAAAAGAACTATAGACTTTAGAAATACATATATCCTTGTTCATTAAACGCTACATTGACCTTAAAGACATATATTAATTTACCAGTCTATGAGATTTGATATGGTGGCATCAAATAAGTGTCATAGATTTTATATGAATATAACGTTGATTTATAAATTCTCAATATACTTTGGTGAATATCATTTTGAAGTCATATCCTTCCTCCAGTCCATAGACATATCTTGCTGCACTTTACTTTTGAATCTCTGTATTTTCAAAATATATATATATATTTATTATTTATATGAATGTTATGCTTTTATTTTTCAAAAAATATTATATTGCATTTTGAATAAATAACAAAATACCACTATTCCCATAATATACTATATATTTTCACTACGATACTAGAAACGCTGAAAAATAATTTTAATATTAACATACATTCGCAAAATCGTCTATTTTTTTTTTTGTTCCAATAGCTGGCAAACACTGGTCTTACGATACTAGTAAACAGGGGCGCTGAAAAATACGGAAGTTGCCCCCGCAACGCTCTACGATTCTATTAGGACCGGGACCTACGGTTTGTTTTATCGAAACCTGTGCTACCATAGCGCTTAGCCACTCGCAAAATCATCTGGATATTTATTATATGAGATTAAAAATAATTATTTAGTAATAATTTTAAATTTCATTTAAAAAAAGTACTACTTTGCAATCATTTACTATATATTTTTTTCAATAATAAATCTTATAAAGATTTTTACTCGCTTAATTAGTGATTAATGTCGGCATATATATATATATATATATATATATACATATATATATATGGTTTTAGACATTTTAAATATTAATTCTGCGGGAAATTTCAGAATTTAAAAATACTTGAAATAAACTTTTGATTAACATATATCTTTCATAGATATTTTATAAAAAAATATTATATATATATATATATATTTAAACATAATTATGATTATATATTTGAAACAACAAATATCGTATTAAAAATTTTATAACTCGTCAAAAATATTAATATTTAAACTTATCGTTCTAGTAAATGTGCGAATATATACTTAAATATAAAAAATTACAGGTAGCTATTATTAAATAAAGTGTTTTTGCTATTGAAAAATAACGATAGAATATCCTTAAGGCAACAAAAATCCATTACAAAAATTAAATTAGATCCTATATATTAATTTAATATTCTAAACATTCGATTTTAATATTAGGAAATTTAGTAAGCAATTTAACTTGTCATGAATTACAAATAATTATTCAAAATAGATGCGCTAACAGGAAATTTATAACTTTATCATATACGTTTTATTTACTTCATAAAAAAAAAAAAAAAACATAATTTCTTCACCTCTCCAATAATGAAATATATTTGTAAAGAAAAAATATTTCCCTTATATATTTCTTAACTAAATAAGAAAGTAACTGTTCACTCCATTTTGGTGAAAATATAAAGACCGTCTGAAAAGTTGATCATACTTTTTAAGGAAATATTTTATTTTCTTCACACATGCTCTCCAGAGACTACTAATTCCCATTTGAACAGTAAAAAAAATATTGCAATAAATCATACTTTACTAAAGTAACATTTTGCATGAATTATGTGAAACAGGCTGTGCAAAGCGTATAAAAATAAAAGTTATTCAACCATTTCCTTAAAAAATTCTTTTTGGAAAACAAAGAAGAGCTTTCAAGAAAATCTCGAATATATTTTTAGTACAAAATTTCATAAATCAACGGAAATGAACACTCAAGGCAATAAGAAATTAGGCAAAAACGAAATTACATTTTTCATCACACTGATAAATTTATTTTTTTCGAATTTAACTGAGATGAATTTACAACTATGAAAATTCTTTATCAGTGCTGCAGAATAACAGGAATAAAATAATTTATTCAAATATCTCTCATAAAGGATTCATGTTGATTTTATTGTAATAATCTCTCATCAGTTTCAAAAACTGTGCTTAAATAAAAATGAATAAAATAGATAATTTCTGCGACATTCAGTTTCAAGTTACTAATAAAAGATTCAGTTTTCTTTGAAATTGTCAAAAAATAGGAAACTTTCTGCATTACAATAACCTGCAAAATAATAAGCGGTATCCGTTAAAAGGATGAAGTATTAATACAAATTTTTAGTATTTATTCTCCAAATTTTTGAACAGAATAAAACCTCTTTTATACATTGTAAACTCCGAAGCGATAAAATAACAGTTAAAATATTACATTAAATATTATTAATTTTCAATAATATGTTTGTTTTTATAAATTAGTAAATTTCCTTTAGGTTTTGCTTTAGGTAGAGTAGGTTTATTTTCACTGTTTACATATTTTTAAAATTTGTAGTGTTTTCGATTGCTCAGCTGGATTGTAACTGGGTGTGGGTCAGTGAGACTGGAGACACAGGTTTGAGAACTCACAGCTTTATTTACACTGCATAGACATCACACACATACAGCTAGAGATATACAATATTTAACACATTTATAAACAGACAATTCTAGATTCATGGAATGATTCGACTTATAATCAGAAAACCCAATACTTAGGCTTCAGCGGAATATATTGCTTCTCCAGGTCATAGTCTATTAGCCAACTAGTGCAGGAGAGCACTAAATACATTTCCTCTCGGTATAAGAGATTACAAATTAAAGTTTTCTCAACCGAAGCACTGTACTAAACATTTCGCAGCGGCAGTGTCTACTACGCTGTACTTCCTCTCGTGTGAGAGTCTCGATGCCTTCTGACCATTTCTCCTGAAAGTCAGAGGGCAGTAAGTAGGAGGGAGCACGGTTACAAATTTCTATTTAGGAAATTCTTAATTTCTTTCTTCTTATGATCTTCTTATCTGATTAATGAAGACAAAAAAAACATTTTAATTCATAATCGCCTACAATATACCTCATTAATATTAAAAATGAATATTTTTTAAATAAAATGATTTCGGTATTTTATTTTTTTTTTACAAATAACATTCGTATCTCGTTGTCTTTTCTTCAGCAGTGTTTGTTTTTCCAGTTTTGATAATTCATAATTTTTCATTTTGACTGTGCTTTTAACATGGATTTGGTCAAAATATATTTTAAATTACAGTGCAATTATTATTTCATATTTAAAAATAAATTATGTTTTATTTCTCAATACATTATAAACCCTGGCATATCAATATTGACTTGTGCATATTACCGTTTTGTAAAGCAACACCTTTTAAAAAGTAACTTTTCTTCTAATTTAATCTCTCAGCTGCTCAAACAATATGGATCGCACTTTGAATAATAGGGTGTTAAAATTATCTCAATTTGCTTATTGGAATTTCATCCATTACTTGCTGCTAACTGCGAGTTGATAGGCGTCCAAAAAGTTTTTGCTGTCCAAAAACAGCTGTCCGTGGAAAAGATTAAATTGATTGATGATCCTCCTTTACGGCCAAGTGCATTCACAAAACTTGCTTCATCTGTCATACCTTCTTAGGATGTCTATTCGATCGCCGACAAATTGGCAGAGGCAAAGCATGTTATAAGATTAGGGGACGGGAGTGCAAAAGCAAAGAGCAAGGAGAAAATAGTTAAGGAGATAAACATTTTTAGTAGTGAATTTAATATGATGTTTTCGATTAAAATATGGAAAACTTTCCACAAAATTTCTTTTAATGATAATCTTGTATGCATATAAAAAAGGCTAATGATAGCAGAAATGATGACGACATAAATAATATAATTTCTCTTCTACAACAAGAGATTCATCAGTTTTTTCCTACTCCCTTCAAATGGCTGAAATATGTAACTTGGATATTTAAATATATTTTTGTAACAAATATGACAAATTCATCAATCATTGCTTACAGGATTAAATTGTTATCATTTCACAGTTTTGTCCTAAAATATTGTCTTCTATTGTGTACAATATTTTAAGTTAAAATTTCCGTTTAGAAAACAATCAAATGTGTGTTGGATTCGTAGTATTAGAGAAATTAAAATAAATATATCTTGGTGTTCAGAATTAAAGAGAATTTTCAAATACTTTGTTGATTTTCATAAAAATACTACATGGAAGGCAAAATTAATTATTCCAAGCAAAGATGAGTGTTTGTAGTATCAATGAGTTACTGACCAAAGAAATACCAAAACATTTTTACTTCATTGATAAAATCTGCCAAATTTGGACGACAGAATGAGTATACGACTCGGGGAAACAAAGGCAGGGACCTCTCTCAAGTGCAGATTGATGGAGATTAAATGTGATGTTCTGAATCTTGTTCGACTTATGTGAAGAACTTAAGATACTGAATACGTTGAGATGAAACCTAAGTAATGTCGTTCTATAATCACAACAACGAATAAAAATCAATATTTTTTCTATTATAGAATAGGTGTGACAGGAGTGCAACAACTTCTTAACTCTCCTGCGATATTCAAACCCGCGTTTCAAGGTTATTGTTACCAGATGGCAATACGAAAGAGGTAAGTTTGGCCAGACGATAACATATTAAATGATTTTAGATAGATCTTACTACAAAAAATGCAATTATTCTCTAACAAGTCTACAAATTACTCTTATTTCTCAGAAACAGAAAAACACGTGAAAAATACTATTGTAAAATAAATTTGAAATGAAAGGATCTCCATAAAGATAAATGAATAAATGATATTTTCATAAAAATGCCATACTTGTTTTGCTTTAGTAAACAAAATTTTTATTAAATTCTTTTAGGGAAATTAGTTTATTTTGAAAAAAACTTCAAATGAACAACAGATTTTATTGGAATTTTTAAAAGAAGTGCAATAAGAAAGTGGTACATAAAATTTTTTTAAAAAATAACTACAGCATTTTTTGTTTGCAAAATTATTTTAGAGAAGATTCGAAGATCATTGTCCTTATCAAACATGTATACATCAACAAAATTTTGCTGAACAACTGTATTACCTTGTCATCTCATGAAAGTACAGCCATTTTTAAAAATAAATGTCCTTAATAATATACAAAACTAAAAGCTAACTACTTTCATCTATTAAAACTCTTCACGTATTTGATTTAAATTTCAGCTAATGGTTTAAAGGGTGGAATATTTAATTAATTCTTCTGTTGCATTGAATGTTTATGTATATTATAGTATAAAAATAGTGTTTAACGTCATTCTTGTTCTTTTATTGACTTTGGTAAGTTTAAATAAAATCCTTGATCTTCAATTAGCCTTTAGAAAATACCTGGCAACTTGCAATTGGTTCAGAAAATAAATACATTGAAAAAAAAAATGGAAGCAAAAAAGAATATTAAAAAGAAAAGAACCACAGCACCGTTTAAAAACTTTTGAAATATGCTTATCAAAAGATAAAAAAAAATTGCTCATCACCCACCTCAAGACATTCCCGGCATGCATATAGCTAAATGAAGATGGTTTGAGTTTTTTTTTTCACGCCAAATTAATAGATACCTGGAACAAAAAACATGGAAATATTCAGAGCTATTTATTTTTATATAAATTAAATGCTTTTTTTCAAGCATTGATCGATGTGTCTTTCGCTTTTTTTATCATTTGCGTATTGAATAGCTTGGTATGTTTACAATTCAGTAAAGTACCTTTGAGTAGAAATAAAAAAAAGTGAAAAACTAAAAAAGATGTTATGTTGTTAAAATTGCTTTAATTATAATTATGAAGAAAAAAAAATGTGAGCAATGTTTGCTAATGTTAAAGTGATATCAGAAAATTTTTTTGAGATATTAATTTATTTTTAAGATTATAATGCATTAGATGATTTTTTTCAAGGTTCATTTCATTGTTACAATATATGTATATAACTTTACAAAACATATATTAATATTTATTACAAGTTTAAACGGTATGTAAATGAATTTTATGAATGAATGTCCATCAAAGATTTAGAATATTAAAAAACAAGAAACCATAATTTGATTCAGAGTTTGAAACTAATGCATTGCTAGTTAGAATTTTAGTTTTCAATATTTTTAAAATTATATTAATCAGTACAATTTAATCGTATAATTTTTTCCGTATAATTTAATATCAATTTGAGGATTGTTTTCTCTTTTTGAAAAATACTGTGTGCATCTGTTATACAAAAATTTATTACTATATTTTTAAATTTTATACTTATTATTCTCTCTTCTTGCATTTTTGTTAAAATGGCACTTTTCTAATTTTTGTAACCATGCTTCCTCCTACGCATTGACAGGAGGCCCCCTGTGTCGTTCAGGAAGAATGGACAGTTGGCCTATACACTCTCACCGACAGAAAAACTATATTTCGTGCATCCTTTGGTTATCCGAGTATCGGATTTTCGGCTTAGAAGTGGAAGCCTTCCATGAATCTATAATTATCTGCCTTTAAATGAGTTACATATTGTATGTCACCAATTGCGTTGGTTTGTGCGTGTGTAAATAAAATTGGTGAATTCTCATCCAGCGCTTCAAGTATCTCAACCCAACCACACCCAGTTACAATATGTTTGCGCAACCTGCACACTACAACTTTTTTAATTATTTTGCCTTCTTCCTTATCAACCACTAAGACATAATTTATTTGTTCTCTTATGAAACTCTATTATCAAAATGCATAAAACCATCGCTGTTTTTAAAAATATTATATATTTATTTTTGCAAATTTTATTAATATCAGCTTATTAAGTTTTCAATAACTGTATTCCATGAATTATACATTTTGTTTATCTGCTGAGCTTATGCATTTGTAAAATACAGAAATAATTTATTAAATCTATTATATTCTAAAGCAAATAATTTTTTGTTGAGAATTCATTTTCCTTCTCATCTAATTGAATTATTTATTCGGTTAATGGCTCATGGCTTTCAAAACGCAAAAAAATTATCTGTAATCCTTCAGGGTATATGAGCCTATTTTATTGTTTCTTATTTGATTCAATACAGAGGTATATATTTGGGTCGAATCACTATTTGACATGTACACTCTCTGGTAAACAATTATATAATTCAGAGAAAGTCAAATTCACAGTTGTGTGAGACCAGCATAATTATTAGAAAAGATGTAACAGCGAACCTTCGTCTTCCATAAAACGAAGGTTGCTTTTAATTAAACTTTCACAGAAGCACAAGCTAAACAGAGGTCGATGATTTTCTCACATGCATGTTCTCTTTAACACATTCAAATTGCACTTTAGATGCCCTGGCACTTCACACTCACTTAAGGGTGCCAGAAATCTGGCTTTCTAATTCAATTAACCGAACCCAATTATCTCCAGATACTCTTTCCTGTACTGTCTTGAACGAGTATAAATTTAATTAAGCCGAAATGGTGGCTGGAGAAAATTTCCAGCACTTATATTTCCATACATTCGCTTTCCAAGTAAAATGAAACAGCATGGTGAGGTTGTACTAAAAGTACAACCTCTTGTCTTTCCCACTAAACCTCTTGATTGTCATAAAATAAATTTCGTCTTTCCAGTTCTCTTGGAGAGAAAAGTTGAAATTGAAAGAATTGTGAATGGCTTTCGGCCAGACAAGAAGAATATCAGCCAAATATTGGAGAGTTGCGTTTTTGATTTACGTGATAGCTAAAGCAACTGGAACTACAGTAATTCAAATCAGATCGATTTTGAAAATTCATGAATGCTTACTCACAAAAGGCATTTTCGGTTTTCTGAAAAGATCCAATGAGGTCCAACAATAATATAAATAAAATATTAAAGGATAAAATAAATTTAAAATATTTAAAAATAATGTATCATCGGTGCTGTTTACCAGGTAGCATACTACTTTACCTATAATAAATTGAAAATCAAATTAATGCGATATTCCAAATATTTTTAACTTTTTAGAAAAGCCGAATTAGAAATCGGAATTTTTATAAATTTGTAGAAAATATAGATATGCTTGCAAATAACGTTGTAAAATAATAATACTGATGGATGTGTTATTATAATTTTTTTTTTTTTCCATTTATAATTTTCAAAACGTGAAATATTTTATTTAAACCTACTTGTAAATTTTACAATTCTAGTATTTTTTTATAAGTTTCTTCATAATGAAACTGATTTATAAATTATTACTTTTTTCTTGACTTCCTTCGTTTTCGTTCTTCCTTTTGATGTTAACAAAATGTGTTTTGAAAGTGCTCTATGTAACTTTTTTTAATAAAAAAGGTAGCCAAATACTCTATTTCAATAGTAAAAATTAAAAAAAAATGTAATTTGTTTTTATCTCATCTTTATTGAGCATAGCTTTATACTTGAGGAATAACCAAAATGAAAGAACATTTCAATAAAATTTTACTTTTTATAAAAAGTTCATTGAAACTGCATAATGGACAAAAAGAGCAATTTAAAGCCCTTTTTATTAGAATAAAAGTAAGATAAAAAAATAAACGAAAAAAAAATCCTGTAAAACTAGGAAAATATATTAATGTAATAAAATATTTGAAAAAAAAATCAGGTATATTTTGATTTCATTACTTTTTCTGAATAGAATGAAAGAAACCACATTATTCAAATGCCATTTACTATTTAAAATACTTCATCTTTCTAAGTTACTGTAATGGAAGCACTAGAAAATTATATTCCACTTAATTAAAACACAGTCTATAAGTCTCAAATGAAATTTCTGCAGCAAATTTCAATAAAAAAAGAAAAATTAATTATTTGTTTTTTTAAGTATCGTGTATTATCCAAAATTAAAAGGCTGTTACTTTATTAAAGTTTATTAAACCACATTTTTTTAATTTTACTATTGACATCCACATTTTCAATTACCAACTCAACTATTGTACAGAAGAGTAGCAAATCTATGTCTCTAAAACGACAGTTAGGTATAAAAACATATAAAAATTCTATTGTTTAATTAATTAAGGTTTTTCGTAATATGAAATGATGGGGTATTTTTTTTTTTTTTTTTGTTCTCATGAAAAATAAGTTCTGATGCTTAAAACATACCTTGTTTCTCTGGATTTGAATTTTTAATTGATTTTTTCTAAGTAGTTCATGTTATTTATTATTTTTTTGTTAGGAATAAATTTTTTTTTGGGAGAAACAGGTTATTAGAGGTTGTAACGATGTTTTTTATGCGGTATTAAGAGTATATATTTTTTTTTTCTTTTCAAGTAATGGAGTCTTTTAATTTTTTTTTTTTTTTGGTGAAAAAGCACTCTTGCTGACGAGAATTTGTGGAATCTTTTTGGAAGGTGTGGTAAAGCCTTTAAATAAATGATAACTGGCGGAAAGACATGTATTATATTTTTTGAAAATGCATGCATTATTATTTTACAGCACAAATATGTAAATTTAGGCTTAAAATTTCCAAAATACTGACGGTTGTTGAAAAATATGCTTAATTTTGATTTTTTTACTGATGTTTATTTTCTCGCTTACCTATAAATAGATTATTATACATACAAACTCCTTTAAATTATGTAAAAGAAAATATTGAATCATTTATTCATTTTTCTAAACATTAATTTTGACACTTAAAAATGAGGCATTCGAGAGAAAAATTCGAGATTCTTAGGAAGGTCAAATGTTCTCAAAACATATTTTATTAATGATTAAATATTTTACCATCTCATATACATAAGCATATTTTTTTTTATTAGTATTTTAATTTCTGTATAATTATTCAATGTTCTTGAAATCCTTTTTAATATTTTGATAAATTTGAATCATTACCATTAAAAAGTTCAATAAAAGCAAAAATTCTTAATATTATTTTGTAATAATTTAAATAATAATTTTGCATATAATATTTCAAATTTTGTAAAGCTGTAATTAGTTAATAGTTTTGTCTTGATTTTTTTAAATCTATTTTTAATTTATAAATTGTTCAAACTTAAGCTTTTATGCAGTTTCTTTAAAAAATTTAGATTTGATGAACCTCTAAATTTGTTTTCTTTTGAATGAAAACAAATTGTATATTTTTAATAAGGAAATTTATAATAAAAAATAAGAAATTTTCAATGGAAATGGTAGCCATATTAAACCAAAGTCTGAAATAGATTTGTTAAAAAATTAATATTGCTAATGCCATGAAATCACATTTTATTATTGTCAAAATATTCATCTATTTGGTTTTGCTCTTTTTTTTTAAGGCTAAAAACCTCCCATTTGATTAATAATAAAAAATAATCAATCATATTCAGTAATTGTATTAAAATATATAACATTTATTAAAATATTTCTATTCTAATCTGAAATTATCCCTACTGCATATTCAAGTTATGAATCTCTGTTAATTTAAAAGAAATTTTTACATTAAAAATATATTTTTAAAATATATATACTTTTAGCTCCTTATTTTTTTAAAATATTTATACCAGATTTCGTACAAATTTTGAGATTTAAACGAAATATTTATGTATCTATATAATATAATTTTAGTATCACTATGAAAAATAAAAATTAAAAAAAAACTAAATGTATTTCCTGCGTCTTTAAAATAATTTCGGATGGCATTGAATTATAAAAGTGCTTTAAATTTAACACTAAGTGGTTTTACGAATTGAAAAACATAATTTTTAGAAATTAAATTAACTGAAATGCTGGATGGTGAAAGTAATCCATATGTTAATTACTATATTTTAAATTTTTGACGCGTAATCCACAGGTAAATGAATGTACATAAAGTTTTTAATGTATAATCCTTGCATTTTAATATGCATGTATTTTGAATTTTAAAGTATTTTGTTTGAAATCATTGTATATTTTCCAGATGTATCTTTATATTTTGATATATTTTTTTTCATAATGCGAATGTCATTATAAACAACAAATCATAATATATAATTTCTGAATTAAAAAACAAATATTCAAATGGAATAAGAAAAAGGAAATATAACCTTTTCTGAAATTGAATCTACATCATATTGAAAGAATAATTGTTATTAAAATCAAAAATGTACATTTTTCTTGTCTTTTGAAGCAAAACTTATTCTTGTAAATAATATGTCTTCTTTTTAACAAAT
>BPLR01015819.1:20000-83695 GCA_021605095.1 Caerostris extrusa
CAATGATGGATGCCTGAACAACCATCCCTCTCTGAATACCTTCAGAGATTTATTTATTATTCCAGCAACTAAGTCCAGACAGAGGTAATCCGAGCAAATAATCAAACAAGCCAGGGCATTGACAACCGTCTCCCTTTTCCCCATCCACCACAGAGGACAGACGCCTTCAGACCACACAAGGCAGCAGCAGCACCCATCCAGAGCAATGTCTTTGATGCAATTGCCGAACGCCACCGTGGATACGAGCGGCTATCCATAGGAATTCATTTCTCCTAATTGCGAATCGCGAGAACTTTCTTCGATGAACCCCCTGGAAAGTGAACTTTCCACCGACTGATTGAAATGGGGGAGATCGGATTGCCGAGTATGTACCCAGAATTGTCCCTAATTCAGTGATCAAAAAGGACCAGTCGCCTTCGAGAGAGCTGTTCGAGTCGGTGTCTGAGTGGATCAGCGGCAGGCATTGCCCTGTTGCTAATGACGGCAGTTTGATTCAAATTAATTTACTGATAGGAAATAATGAAAGTGCATCATCTTTGCTCCGTCTAAAAGCAGATAGAAACTGTTATCGCCAGATCCGGTTATGACGTTGATTGAAATAGTGTTATTCAATTAACTCGTATTTTCAATTTGTAATGAGTGTGAATAAGGATAAATGATTTGAAACATAATACTATTGTTCAGTTGCGAAAATGACGTCCTTTTTAAATTCCTTTTATTAGTCACAATCCCCTTATATATATCTTGTTCAAATTTTCAATAGTTAATAAAAAATTTTTTATTCATCCACTCAAATTCAAATACATTTTTTTGAACTTGTAGTGGATGAAACTTGATGTTAATACAGTTTTTTCGAATATCAATTCAGTAATTCAAAGCAATTAATTAATTTTAATTTTCTTTTGATTTAAGTTGCATATATCTACCAATTGATTTCGCCAGATGTAAATTATTTATAAAGTACTTTCTGCAATATAGTGAAAAAAAGTAGGAATTGACTTTAAATTTTTTTTTTTTATATTACTGGTTTTTAATACAAATGTTAATGAAATTAATTTCTTAAGTATATAAGGAATCTATAACACTAAATTCTGAAATTTGAGAATTCACTTTAAAGAAACAATTTGAAACTAATATGAAGATAATTTTTTTTTATTGATAACATAGAATTAGGAGAAGTATTTAATATATTTCTGAAAATACAATTCATTGAATATTTGTCTTAAGGGATATTGTATTAATACACCAGTTGGTAAAATGCGGCTATTCGTTGATTTAAGTGCGGCTCCCATTGAAAACTGAAATTTGTTGTATTTTATTGTTTCTAAATATATTTCACTAATGTATTTTAAATTTCCGCTGAAAACATTTGAAGCAAATATATTTAATTTCTGAATACTAAAATTTAATTTTAGCGATATAATTATAAATTACTATTACGTATTCTTATACTTACATTTTTAATTAGATACATTTTTAATATAAAGAAATGCTGATTTCCAACCAAAATTCATAACCTCCGAGCATTCTATGCCTTACAGAAGTTTATGCCTAAAACTATCAAATACTAACATAAAATACTACAGCACCTTTCAACTTACACTATTTTTAGAGGAGATCTTCATGTTTAATTCATACAATATTTTAAGAAACTATTTCTACTTCGTATAAAAATGTATTTTATGTTTTCTTTTTTCACTGTGGCCTTCGTCCCAATAAAATCAAAAACTTTAAAAGTTCTCGAAAAAATGGCTATTACACGTAAAAAAATTTTATTTATTTTTCTCAAGATGAATTGACTTTAGAACTACGAAGCACTGAGAAAAAAATAATAGAGCAAAATTTAAAATCGTCACATTTTCTAGTTCTGGAAAATGGAATGAATTTTTCATGACGTGCGACGTTTTTTACGAGATTTAAAACATCATATTGTTTAGTATGACCAGTAAACATACCATGGCTAGCCAAATACTTCTTGGCACGACAGAAATTTCGTGGAAACAATTTGTATTTATTGCTCTTTTCATTCCATTTGTCGACCAGAATGTGTAAAAAGCTGCAACTCAGCAAGGCTACTCACTTTTAGAAATGATAATTTCAAATCTGAACAAGTGCAACTATAAAAACGTACTTTGATTACATAAAAGCAGATTTTTTCATTTTATTTAAGATCTTATTTATTTTTCGTTCAGCTGATTAAACTTGTTTCTCACAAGATATAAAATCACCATCAACTGGTCTTTTACCACAATTTTTTTTCCTAATAACGAAAAATCTTTAATACCTAAGACGTTTATTAAGACACACCTATAAAACGATACGAAATAATTAATATCTACTAAAAATTTTATTCCTTTAAATTTCAGGAATGAAATTTACATGTTTCTAACAATTTTTGTAACTGAAAACATTTGATTACATTTTTTTTAAATTGCTAAAAGAGTATTACTTTTTCTAGTGAAGTAAAAAAATGTGACGTCTTAAAAAAAAAAGCACATTTCGTTATTATTTTTATACAAAATATTTTTTTTTAATTTATAACTACATTAAGGTGTTATGAAATTTATAACTGCATTAAGGGTGTTATGTATATCCAAGGCGGTTACCACCCGCCTTGAATATTTTTCCGACCCGTGTTACTTATCACACTTTTACAAAATGCATTTATTTTATAATGGCCAAAGTAAAGAAACCCGATGTACTAAAAAAATACATTGTGTTGCATCCATATATTCAAAATTTTGAGACAAAATTAACTTTGATTTTAAAATAATATTCTTAGGAATATGACAGATATTGTTCAAATTTGCTAAAAGTAAACGGACATGTAAAAGGATTTTCAACATAAATTAATCCTATAATTAAAATTATTTTTGTATTGAATGCAAGAAACAAAATTACTTTTCTTAGCATTTTATATCTCGTGATTTAGTAAACAACGAAAACCGTTTTAATCGATATTAATAAATACTAAGAAACATGTTAAAAATTCTACTTGTAAATTTACATTATAAAAGTTCCTTCATAATGAAATTGATTTATAAATTATTAAATTTTCATAATACTTTTTGTATTACAAAAAAAAAAACGATTTATATACGATATTAACGATATTATTGAAAATATTGTATGTATTATTTTTATTTTAATAAAAGGTAGCTAAATACTGTCTTTCAACAATAAAAATATGTAATTTGCTTTTATCTCATCTGTATTGAACAAAACTTTAAACTTATGGAATAACCGAAATGAAAAAATATTTCAATAAAATTTAAATTTTTATTAAAAAAAAATTCATTGAAACTACATTATTGATAAAAAAAAAAAAATATTTCAAATTGCGATTTTATAACTGAAAAAAAATGTAGTAAAAAGAAAATTAGGAGAAGAAATTAATGTAATAAAGAACCCGAAATTGCAAAAAATAAATGAATAAAATAAAATCAAGCATATTTAGATTTGATTTTTGTAGATTTCATTAACTCAGCTCAATAGAATGAAATACACTACATTTTTCAAATACCATTGAATATTAAAAAGTACTTCTAATGGAATACCTTATTTTTCTAAGTTACTTTAATGGAAGCACTAGAAAATTATATTCCCTTAATTAAAACACAATCTATAAGGTCTCAAATGAAATTCCTGCAGCAAATTTAAATAAAAAGAAAATTAATTATTTGTTTTTTCTAAGTATCTTGCATTCAATGCGAATCCAAAATTAAAAGGCTGTTACAACTTTATGAAACCGTCTTCCAAATTTTCAATTACCAACTCCCATTGTACAAAAGAGCAATAAACCTTATGTTTCTAAAACACCAGTGAGGTATAAAAACATGTAAAAATCCTGGTTTAATTAATTAAGGTTTTTGGTAATATGAAATGATGGGGTATTTTTTTTTTTTTATCTTCATGAAAAAAGGATTTCTCAGGATTTGAATTTTTAATTTTTTTTTTTTTCTAAGTAGTTCGTTTTATTTTTTATTAGTGTTTTTTTGTTAGGGATAAAGTTGATTTTTTTGTGGGCGAGACAGGTTATCAGAGGTTGTAACGATATTTTTTACGCTGTATTAAGCATTTTTTTTTTTTTTTTCAAGGAATGGAGTCTTATCATTTTTTTTTTTTTCTTTTGGTGAAAAAGCACTCTTGCTAACGAAAATTTGTGGAGTCTTGTCGAAGGTGTGGTAAAGACTTTAAATAAATGATAACTTGCGGAAAGACGGGTATTATATTTTTTTGAAAATGCTTGCATTATTAATTTTACCGCACAAATATGTAAACTTATGCTTAAAACTTCCAAAACACTGACGGTTATTAAAATAAGCTTAATTTTAGTATTTTTACGAATGTTTATTTTCTCGTTTATCTATAAACTGAATATTACGCAAACATATTCTTTGAATTATGTAAAAAAAAAATATTGAATCATTTCTATTTTTTCCAAACATAATTTTGACACTTTAGAATAAGACATTTTTGTTTTAAATTCGAGGATCTTATCAAAGTCAAATGATCTCAAAACAGATCTTATTAATGATGAAAAATTATACAAACTCATATACATAAGCATGTTTTTTTTTTTTTTTTTTTTTTTTTTAGTATTTTAATTTCAATATAATTATTCAATGTTCTGGCAATAATTTTTAATATTTTTAATAAATGTGAACCATTTACCTTAAAAAAGCAAAAAATGAGATTATGTTGTAATAATATAAATAATGATGTGTACCAATATATATTTCAAATTTTTTAAATGCTCTAATTAGTTAATGTTTTTGTCTTGATTTGTTTAAAATATACTTTTAATTCCTAAATAGTTCAAACGCTAAACGTTTATGCAGTTCCTTATAGAAAATGGATTAGGTGGAACCTCTGAAATTAATAATTAATTAATAATAATAATTATAAAGAGATTTATATTTAAAATATTAGAAGATTTCAAGGAAATTATAGCCATATTAAAGGAAATGATAGCCATTTAAGTCTGAAATGGAATTGTTAAAAAATTAATTTATTATTTTTTTTTCTAAATACATCCTAATTATGTCTTTATAAGCATGAAATTATAATATATCATAATTAATTTTTAAGAAATCAAATGAAATGAGAAAAACGAAATATACACTTTTCCAAATTTGAATCTATACCGCACTAAAAGAATGCTATTAAATAAAAAATGCAAATTTTTATTTGCTTTTGAAACCAAATTATTCTGACGAATAATATGTTTCGTTTTAACAAATTTATTGAAATTTGCACGATATCAATTAGACAATACTGGATTCCTACACTATCATTCACTCTCTGAATACCTTGAGAGATTTATTTATTATTCAGGCACCGAAGTCCAGACAGGTGTCATCGGAGCAGACAATCAAACAAACCAGGCCATTGACAACCGTCTCTCTCTTCCCCATCCACCCACAGGACGGACGCCTTCAGACCACACAAGGCAGCAGCGGCACCCATCCAGAACAGTGTCTTTGATGCAATTAACGAACGCCACCGTGGGATACGAAGCGGCGGTCCATAGAAATTCACTCCTCCTAATTGCGAATCGCGAGAACTTTCTTCGATCGACCCCCAGGAAAGTGAACCGACTCGATTGAAATGGGAAGAGATCGGATTGCCAAGTATGTACCCAGACTGGTCCCTAATTCAGTGATCGAAAAGGACCAGTCGCCTGCGAGAGCTGTTCGAGTCGGTGTCTGAGTGAGCAGCGGCAGGCATGGCTCTGTTGCTAATGATGGAGGGTTGTTGCAAATTAATTTACTGATGGGAAATAATGAAAGTGCATCATCTTTGCGCCGTCTAAAAGCAGATAGAAAATGCGATCGTGAGATCCAGTTATGACGTTGATTAAAAAATAGTGTTATTAAAAATAATTGTTCTGCCATTCGTATTTTCAATTTGTATTGCGTCTGAATAAGGATAAGTTATTTGAATCATTATACTATTGCGCAGTTGTAAAAGTGACGCCATTTTTATACAAATGTTAATATATAAATAATTTATTAAATACATTAATAATCTATATAATTAAATTCTGAAATTTGAGAATCCTTTTTTAAGAAACAATTTGAAATTAATGCGAGAAGTTTAAAAAATTATACAAACAATATAGAAAACGTAAGTCTTAAATATTTTTCTGGAAAACTCAGTACAATACACAATAGTACAATGTACTAGTATTACTAGTAATGTCTAGTATTCAGTAAAATAGTTCTTAAAGAACACTGCATTAATAGAACGGTGAGTAAATGTAGCTATTCCCTAAGTTAAGTGCGGCTCCCTTTAAAAAATTGAAATAGATTTTTTTTTTTTTATTATTTCTGAGCATATTTCATTGAATCGATTTAAATTAAATAAATATCTAACCTTTTACTACACAGATTTTCTGTTTTATTTATTTAATTTTTTATGTTCAAAATATTTGGATGTTTTCTGAAATAATAAATAAATTGTTTAATATAACAGATTATATGAAAAGTAATAGTAACTTCATATTCACAACGCATAAAATCTTTAACTATAATCTTAATAAACAACTTTAAATTTACTATAAATTTTCACTGTATTTATATTTAATCATTTTAAGTCTATATATAATTTTAAATTTAAAAATGTGATCAATAAGAATTAAATAACCCCGAATTATACTTAAATTTTGTGCAACGTTTCAATCATTAGAATATGTATTGGAAGATATATTGTGTACGAAACGTTTACGATATATTGATGCAACATGATCTACTGGACTTGGTTTAGGATTCTAAATCAAGGCGATAAGCAACAACAACACAAAACATAATAAAGAAACAAAAATAAGACTAAGTAAGAAAATGTACCTGTTTAATGAAGTATAATGAGATAATGCAATTAAAACATTAAAAAACAGTTTAAAACTAGCATGCAGTTACAAAAAAAAAAATTACTAAAAAGGTAGGATTAAAATATTTATTAAATATATTACCTGTAAACATGGAATATTTATCTTGGATATTTTTCATTAGCACAATGGTGCTTTTTATTGAACTAAGTACAGTTCCCATTGAAAACTTAATTTTTTTTTATTATTATTTTATTAATTTTTGACTGGGTATCGGTTAAATTAACTTACTAATATTTTGTTACACAATTTTTTTAGTATCAAAATGATTTGTTGTTGATAAGAATAAATATTATTTCAGTTTATGTGTGTGTTTTTAATGTTAAATATTTACATGGATATTGAAATCTCTCCTTTGGAAAACAATCCCACAAGTTTCAAAATCACATTTGTATGTTTTAAGAACCTACTTATTTCTAATGTTTTAGAATTTGACTTTTTAAATTTTTGAAATAATTCTTTTGAAAAGCAACTGGAAAGGAAAGTTATTAAAGAAGAAAGACGACACGGCATTGTAGCAGCATAAATAGACATTGGTAATTGAATTTTGAAAACTTGTGAGAAGTACAAAATATCAACACTTGAAAAAAAACTACTTGCCACCTAATTTCAGTTTTTAGCTTAATAAATGGCTGTGAATCTTTATTTTCCAGAATTAAATGTGTAAAGCTTAAATAGTGTATATAGTGGGCGAATAAAACCCCACATAATTTCTAAGGACATCTTTAAAACACTATATGCCAAATCTTAGAGGTCTCATTTAAATAAATTTTAATACATTCTTCACTCAATATAATTTTTATACTCCTTATAATAACACCTTATAATTTATTAATTTTATCATATTTAACTTTTATTATTAAAAGTTTTAAATAATTAAATTTTCTTTCTTTCCTATATTTATAAGTACATACCAAGTTTGTTAATTTTCCATATATATATATATATATATATATATATATATATATATATTTGACTGAATATATTCTAAATGCTAATTAATTTAAATTCAATTTGAATGCATGTTCAATACTAGGAAGTGTGCATAAATTGTTCGTAGGAAACTACACTCGAGTCATATCTCCTACGTATAAAGTGTTAATATGCATAATATAAGTGTTAGCATGCATTGTAAATTGTCTTTCTAAAGACAAGGCATTAGCTAAGACTACTTTATGACAGAGCTTTTGAAATAATTTGACTAATGAAATCGTGAGGATAAACGTGATATAGAGATATTATTTGCCATTCGTCTAATAATATTTATTAAAAGAATACTTCGGAACACAGAGAAAACTATCAGTTAGACAATAGAGTCGGTTATCCTATGCATGCCTCTATACTCTGACATCCAAAATAATGTATACTCATGGTCATTAAGCAACAAAAAAAAAAGAAGATAATCATTCTGTCAATTGAATCTCATTTTATATTACATAGAATTTTCGTCTATCAAAAATTTAATAAGTAATCTCAGCTTTAAAAAGTGTAGTGAAAATACACACATCTTTCTACTTTTTAATTCATTTTAACCCTATACCTGTTACATAGATCTACAAGAGAGCTAGTCTCAATAACTACAAAATGACAAAAATTTCAATTAGTTTTCCAAAACAAATTTTTTTTTTTCAATTTTTATCAAATACTCCTACATATTGAGATTTCCGATGAAAAATTTAGAAATAAATATATGTACATTCTGAATATTAACAGTTATTTTATCGATGGAATTATAAATAGCTATTTTGTATTCTTGTCAGTATAACAATAAATATAACTTTTCAATCAATAATATTAGTTAATTACATACGTTTTCTGTATAAGCAAATACTGATTTCCAAACAAAAATTCATTACTTCTATATATTCTATGCCCCAAAGGCACCTATGCCTAAACGATCAAATACTAACATAAAATTCTACAGAACCTTTCAACATCCAATTTTTTTTAGAGGAGCTCTTCATGTTTAATTCATGCAATATTTTAAGAAATTACTTCTGCTATGTATAGGAATGTGTTTTATGTTTTCTTTTTTTTTTTTTTTTACTGTGGCACTTGTCCCAATAAAATCAAGACTTTACAAAAGTTCTCGAAAAAAAAATGGCTATTACACGTAAAAAGTTTTATTTATTTTTCCCCAGATAAATTGACTTTAGAACAACAAAGCACGAAAAAAAAATTAAGCAAAATATAAAATCGTCACATTTTCAAGTTCTGGAAAATGGAAGGAATTTTTCATGACGCGCGATGTTTTTTTACGAGATTTAAAACATCATATTGTTTAGTATGCCCAGTAAACATACCATGGCTAGCCAAATACTTCTTGGCACGACAGAAATCTTGTAAACAATTTGTATTTATAGCTCTTTCATTCCATTTGTTGACCAGAGTGTGTAAAAGGTGCCAACTCAGCACCGCCATTCAGCAAGACTACTCATTTTAGAAATGATAATTTTAAATCTGAACAAGTGCATCTATAAAAAAATTCTTTGATTACATAAAAGTAGACTTTTTCCTTTTATTTAAGCTCATATTTATTTTTCTTTCAACTGATTAAACTTTTTGTATGAATAAAATCGCCATCAACTGGTCTTTCTACCATACATTTTCTCTTAATAACGAAAATCTTTAATATATAAGCTGTTTATTAAGTTACACTATAATAATATATATCTTCTATTATTAAATTTTATTACATATCTATTAAAGATTTTTTATGCCTTTTTATTTTAGGAAAGAAAATTACATATTTCTAGCTATTTAGCAGAAAACATTTGATTACACTCAAGGGCCAAAACATTATGACCACCCCTACATTTTGCAATGAACTCGCCTGATGACGTGGAAGGCACGTGATCAAGTGGAAGTGGTATTTAACTGCTGCTGGAGAGTCTGAAGAGTCATTCTTTCACTTATTTTTGTGTGTGATTGAAAAAGTTGCGGATCTAAGCGACTTTCATAGAAGGCAGATTGTAATGGCTCGAAGACTCGGAACAAGTATTTCCGAAACTGCACGACTCATGGGTTGTTCGCGATCTACAATTGTTAGTAATTATGCAAAGTGGATGAATGACGGTGAAACCAGCAGTAGACGACATGGTGCTGGACGTCCACACGCTATCAAAAGAAAAGGTCGTCGGAGACTGTCTCGCATGGTGAAGCAAAACCGGAGCCATACAGTGGCTCAGCTGACATTCCAATACAATGCAGGGCCAAGTAGAATAGTATCGGTGCATACTGTTCAGCGGACACTGTTGGATATGGGGCTACACAGGAAACGTCCCACTCGTGTGCCTTTGCTGACCAAGCGTCTTCGACAACTGCGCCTGCGCTGGGCCGGGAACATCGTGACTGGTCCATGGAACAGTGGGAGAGAGTTGCCTGGTCAGATGAATCATGGTTTGTCATTCATCACGCCGATGGCCGTGTCAGGATATGCCGTCTTCAAGGCGAACTGTTGCTCCCTCAATGTACAGTAGGTCACAATGGTAGTGAAAGGTACAATGTACACAGGCCGGTGGTGGTGATATTATGCTTTGGGGGACGTTCTCTTGGGCGTCTCTGGGTCCCGTGATAGTGGTAGAGCAGACCATGAATGCTACAGGGTATCTGAACATCAGTGCGGACCAGTTGCACCCTTACATGGCCTCCTGTTGGAGCATTCCATTTCCAGCTGGAAATGGAATGTTCCAACAGGACAACGCCCCTTGTCACAAGGCTGAAATTGTGTTGAAGTGGTTCCAGGAACATGATGCTGAATTCCAGTTAATGTCCTGGCCGCCTAACTCACCGGATATCAATCCGATAGAACACATTTGGGATGTTCTGGGACGGCAGCTCAGAGTTCAAAGATCGCCAATTCGCAATATCTCGGATTTGCGTGACCGTTGCTTAAAAATCTGGTACAATCTGGCTCCGGCCATCTACCAAGGACTTGTGGCATCCATGCCAAGGCGGGTTGAAGCTGTGTTGCGCGCCAAGGTGGGCCAACTCGTTATTGACAGGTGGTCATAATGTTTAGGCTCTTGAGTGTATGTTTTAAGAATAAACTGCTCAAAAAGTAATAAATTTTCTAGTAACGTAAAAAATGATTTCTTTTGAAATAAAAAGAAAATATTCCGTTCTTATGTCTATAAAAAACAAAATATTTTAAAGAATTATATAATTAAATTATGTTGTGATGAAACTTTAAACATTAATAACATTAAGAATTATTCATTAGAAAATATTTATTAAAATGTATTACTTCGAAATTTTTTTTAATCTAACTAGATAGAGAAATATATTTTTATTTGAAAATATATATATGATGTAATATATTTTATTTTATATTATCCTTCATTCATTATTATAATTACTTCCAATAAAATTAATATCTATAAAATTTTTAGGAGTTTAAGTTTCAGGAATTTAATTTGAGGGTTTAAAATTAAACTGTTCCAGAATTAAATGAATTGAAGAATGAATAAATGAATTAAACTAAAGTGGTTTTCTTAAAAGTTTTAATTAAGAGGTTTACAAGAACGTTAGCTTATTCAGATAGACATGACTATAACAGTTTACTGATCTATTGCAGTATATTACGTTATTAATTAAGAATATAATTACAGTTGAGCATCAAGACCTGCATTTCATTATCTTCTCCGAAGAAAAGGTATTACTTTAACTTTACATAAGAGACTTTTACACAATTTTAAATATTTTTAAATATACTTGAGTGATTATTAATGTATTTATATTATTACATAAATGTCTTGATAGCTGTAAATGATCTTTGCTGTAAAGCGTTTTTATTATGATGCAAATATTTTGAGAAAAAGATCTATGGACACATATCTTTGTTTATCTATGCTGCATATGCAATATTATGCTCGGTTTTTTTTTTTTTTAAAAATGTACTGTATTTTGAATAAATAACGAAATATTATACTTTCTTCATAGTTTCTTAGCTATTACCATCTGTAAAAAGAAAATAATTAAATATATTAATAAATCCTGAAAAATAATTTTATTATGAAAGCTGTTTTAACATTGTATACTTTCACGAATTTATCAGAATATGTGTTATATGAGAGTAAATATAATTATTTAGAAATTATATTAAATCTCATTTAAAAATACTAAGTTATAATCATATATTCTATTTTTTTTCAATATTATAAGGATTTGTTACTTTCATTAATAATAATCAATATCCATCCATCCCTCCATCCAACTATTTGCTATAAATCATACTTTACTTAAGTAACATTTTACAAGAATAAGTTGATACTGGAAGAGTAGTACAAAAATAAGTTATTCGACCATTTATTTAAAAATTCATTCTCGAAAACAAAGTAGTGCTCTAAATAAAATCTAGATTATATTTTTCAGTACAAAACATCATAAATCAAGGGAAATGTGCAATAAAAAATTAGGCAAAAACGAAATTACTTTTCATCACACTGATAAATTTATATTTAGGAATAAAATTGAGATGAATTTATAACTATGAAAATTCTTCCATTGTGCTGCAGAATAACATAAATAAAATAATTTATTCAAATTTCGGCATAAATAATTTATTCAAATAATCTTTCAAAAAGAATTCATTGCTGTTTTTATTGTAATAATCTGTCATCAGTTTCAAAAATTCTGATTAAATAAAGGAATAAAGTAGATAATTTCAGCTACATTCAGTTTAAATTTAATAATAAAAGATGCAATTTTCGTTGAAACCGTCAAAAATTTGAAACTTTCTTCATTTTAATATGCTGAAAAATGTTGAGCAGTATCCGTTAAAATGATGAAGTATTAAAAATAGAAATTCAGTATTATTATAAAATTTTTGAACAGAATAGACCGTTTTTGATACTTTAAGAAAATTATTTTAACAAATATGAATAAATTTTCTTTCGTTTTTGATTTAGGTTGAGTAGGTTTATTTTCACTACTTACATATTTTTAAAATATGTAGTGCTATCGGTTGTGCAGTTGGATTATAAATGGGTATTGTTTGGATTGAGTTTGGAAACCCAGGTTTGATGACACACAGCTTTATTGACACACGCACAGACATGACACACATGCAATTAGATTTATGCAATATTTAACATATTTAAAAACAGATAATTCTGGATTCTGGAATGATTCCAATTCTAATCCAAAAAATCCCTTTTTTTTATGTATTTTGTGCTTTTAATATTGATTTGCTCCAACTGTGTTTTAAATTATAATGCAATTATTATTTTATATATACAAATAAATTATGTTTTATTTCTCATTTTATTATAAAATCTAGCTTACCAATTCCGGATTTGTCCATGTTAACGTTACGTAAAGCAATATTGATAAAAAGTAACTTTTATTTTTAATTTATTCTCTCACCTGCTCAAACAATATGGATCGCACTTTGAATAATAGGGTGTTAAAAGTTATCTCAATTTGTTTATTGGAATTTCATCCATTACTTGTCGCTAACTGCGAGTTGATAGGCGTCCAAAAAGTTGTTGCTGTCCAAAAACAGCTGTCCGTGGAAAAGATTAAATTGATTGACGATCCTCCTTTACGGCCAAGTACATTCACAAAACTTGCTTCATCTGTCATACCTTCTTATGATGCCTATTCGATCGCCGACAGAGGCAAAGCACGTCAAAAGTTTAGGGGGACGAGGGACCGGGGCGTAAAAGCAAAGAGCAAGGAGAAAATAGTCAATAAGATAATCAATATGATAATAATATAATATATCAATAAGATAATGGTCAATAAGTTTTTTCTTTAAATAGTAAGTTTAATTCTTTTGTGGCTGATTGCAATCGAAAAACATTCCACAAAATTTCTTTCAGGGGTAATTTTTCTGGTTTCTGTTAGTGGTAGGCTAATGATAGCAGAAATGATGACATAATAAATAGTATAATTTTTCATCAACAGCAAGAAATTCATCAGTTTTCCTATTAGTTCTAAATGGCTGGAAGATATAATTTTGATTATACAAATATGTTTTTGCAGTAAATATGGCAATATTTTAAGTCAGGCTTAAAGGGCTATCTAGCGGATGAGGAACAGGAGTGCAAAAACAAAAAGCTATGAGAAAATATTCAAGAAGATACAGTTTTTTTAAACAATAAAAAAAACTGTATCCTCTTGTTAAAAACGCATATTTATAGATTTGTGGAAGGATTCCACTTCTAAGCCGAGAACCGAAACTTGGATACGCGCAGGGTGATTGAAATATATCTCCTCTCCGGATGAAAGTGTGTAGAGTTTCAATTCGATGTAACCGATTACAACATTAAAAACGCTCCACAAAATTTCTTTCAGTGGTAATCTTGTACGCATATGAAAATGCCAATGATAGCAGAAATACCTGGAGAAGAAAATGCCTGGCAACTTGCAATTGGTTCAGAAGATAAGTACATCGAAAAAAATGGAACCAAAAGAATATTAAAAAGAAAAGAACAACGGCACCGATTAAAAAAACTTTTGAAATATGCTTATCAAAAGAGAAAAAAATTGCTCGTCACCCACCTCAAGGCATTCCCGGCATGCATATCGCTAAATGAAGATATATTCAGTTTTTTTTTTTCACGCCAAATTAACAGATACCTTAAAAAAAAATGGAAACATTCAGAGCTATTTACTTCTGTATAAATTAAATGCTTTTTTTTTTTCATACAATGATCGATATTTCTTCCATTTTATTATAATTTTTTTATCATTTTCGTTTTGAATAGTTTGATATGTTTACAATTAAGTAAAGTATCTTTTATAGAAATAAAAAAGGAAAAAAAAAGAAGTTATGTTGTTAAAATTGCTTGAGGGTTTATAATTAAGCGAGCAATATTTACTAATGTTACAGTGATATCAGAGAGTTTCTTTTTTTTTGAAGATATTAATTTATTTTTAAAGATTTTTATCTATGCATTAATTTATTTTTCAGTGTTTATTTCATTATTATGATATACATACATAACTTCAAAAAAGATTTATTAATATTACAAGTTTAAACGGTTTCATAAATGAATATTTCCTATAATGTATTTTATTAATCCGTACAATTTAATCCAAGTTATTTGTATAATTTAACAGCATATTAAGGATTGAATGCTTTTAAAAAATTCTCTGTACATCAACTGTACAGAAAATGTAACAATATTTTTAAGTGTATACTAATTTTCTCTTTTATTGCACGTTTGTTAAACGGGTCTATTTCTGATTTATTAACCGGTCTTCCTTCTGCTCACTGTTAAGAGCAGCCTTGTGGAGTTCACAAGAAATAGTCAGTTGGTCTACACACTCTCATCCGGAGAGGGAGATATATTTCACTCACCCAAGCACCACTTGCGCGTATAAAAATTTCGGCTTTCGGCTTAGAAGTGGAATCCTCCCACAAATCTATAAATATGCGTTTTTAAAAGTATTGCATATTTTATGTCTATAATTGTATTTATGTGGAGTTTGTAAGTTCGTAAATAAAGCTGGGAGTTCTCAAATCTGTGCCTCAAGTATCTCATCCCAACGAAATCCAGTTACAATCTGATTGTCCAAACTGCACAGTGCAATTTCAATTGTTTAATTATTTTTGTCTTCATTCTGATCAACCAGTCTAATTAATTATTTGTTCTCTTAGAAAATCCATTGCCAAGATATATAAAGCCATTGAAGAATATTTAAAAAATATTGTATATTTATTTAGTAATAACAGCCTATTAGTTTTTTTTATAACTTTATTCCATAAATTATACATTTTGTTTATCGGTCAAGCTTATGCACTTGTAAAATGCAGAAATAATTTATTAAATCTATTATTCTGAATCAAATAATTTTTGCTTTACCGTTCATTTAACAATTTATTATCCTTCTCCCCTAATTGAATTATTTATGCCTGTAATGAAGGCATAAAGCTCATGGCTTGGTTACGCAAAAACATTTTCGGTAGCCCTTTAGGGTGTAAGAGTCAAATTTATTGTTTTTTATTTGTTTCATTCCACAGGTTTATATTTGAGTCGGATCCCTTTTTTTTTCTCATGCACACTTTCTGGTAAACAGTTATATAATTCTGAGAATATCAAATCCCACAGTTTGAGTGAGACCAGCATAATTATTAGACAAGTTATAACAGCGAACCCTCGTCTTTCATAAAACGAAGCTTACTTTAATTAAACTTCGGCAGCAGCCAATGCAAAACAGAGGTCGATGATATGCTCACGTGCATGTTTCTCTTTAACACATCCGAATTGCGCTTTACATGCCCCGGCACTTCACACCCACTTAAGGATGTGCCAAGAAATCTGGCTTTCTAATTCAATTAACCGAACCCAATTAACTCCGGATACTCTTTCCTGTACTGTCGTGAAAGAGTATTAATTTAATTAAGCCGCAATGGAGGCTGGAGAAAATTTCTGGCACTCATAATTCCAATACATTCGCTTTCAAAGTAAAAGGAAACAATATGGGAGGTTGAAGTACCAAACATCTCGATTGTTATAAAATTAATTCCGTCTTTCCAGTTCTCTTGGACAGAAAAAGTTGAAATTGAAAGAATTGTGAATGGCTTCCGGTCAGACAGGAAGAATATCAGCCAATAATTGGAGAGTTTCGTTTTTGATTTACGTGATAGCCAAAGGAACTGGAACTGCAGTAATGCATATCAATTCGAGTTTGAAAATTTATGAATCCTTGTTCGCAAAAGGAACTTTCGGATTTCTTGAAAGAACCATCGATACACAGCAAAAATATTAATAAAATGTACATATATAATGTATCTGTAATAAATAGAAAATTAAATATTTGCAAACACTTTTTTTTTTTTTTTTTTTAAATAAACTGAATTTGAAATTGAATTTCTTATAAATAAGTAGAAAAAAGATACGTTTGCAAATATTGTTCGAAATAAGGATGGAATTTTCTTAAAAATGTAACGTGTCATTATAAAAAAAATTTTTTTTTTTTTTTTTTTTTTTTTTTTTTTGCACGTTTTTAAAAACATTGTTTTAAAATTTTCAAAGCCTGAAATATTTTAATTTATAATTTTTTTGCAATGAAGGAATTATTCGTTTTTTATCAAAAACATATTGTTATTTGAAAACTGTAAATTTTAGTTAGTTCTCACAAATAAGCACTTTATATTTTGACCAGTCTGATTAATTATTTGTTTTCTTATCAGAATCCATTTACCAAAATATATTAAACTAATGATGAGGATAGAAAGGTGCGTTGACTCAGGTGAAAACCCAGACTGATGTAGTATAAGAGAGTGGATAATTTCTATTGGAGGGGTGTTTATGTTTATAGCGTAATGTATCTATCATTTTGGAAGCAATATTAAGAAATTCGATAATTAAAAACCATTTGGCTAATCACATTTGAGCTTGGTTACCACAAAATACTAAAACGCTTTTTTGTTAAGGTAATATCATTCAGAATTTATATTTACTTTTATTACATTATATTGTTTTTTATTTCATACAAAGAAAATTATATGTAGTATATGGTAGTTTATGTTCGAGGGGTTTGTTTTTGTGCGAACCTCGATAAGTTATGGGGAATATACGTGGACTTCTTACATGTTTTTGTGCATCCCTGCTATAAAATAACAAAGAGAATATTTTTTAATAAAGTGGATGATAAATAATTTTCTTTCGTTGTACAAACAAGAGCAGCTATGTACAGAAAATTGCTTGCAACCAGCATAAAGAGATTTAGTTGTTCTACTTCTTGAATATTTAGTAAGATATAAATTTCTGGAGTCGTCATCTTGGAATATTTGATACAGATAAAAATATATTTATTTTGGTCATAAATGAAGATTATTTGTTAATTTTATTTTGTAAACTATTCTTCCAGCATTAATAATTAAGAAATATAACATTAATAATTAATAAAAATATCATTCATAACAAAACAGCTTTATAAAAGAGTAATCATATCAATGTCAGAACTTTATTTCATTCACGTATTAATTTATTACAGCTATTTTTCATTTAATTTTTTTAATCTAATAACTATAGACATGTAACATTTAAGAATTTAGTAACATATTGTTTAATTTCAAAGTGATTAGTATGTTCAGAAAATAACACCATGTTTAATAAAGTATATGAATAGTCACAGCGATGGAAGCATGATTTGTCCAAGGAGGATGCGGTTTTTTTCTTTTATCATTGGATCTTTGAAATTAAAAGTTTAAAAAATCACTGCATTATATTACAACAAATTAGTATAATTGTCTTAAACTTCAAAAATAAACTTTGATATTATAAAAAAGTCTATAGTAAATACCAATAATTAGAAAGATACTTGTAGCCCAACTAACTCCGCAGCAAGATACCACAATTACTATCTTAATCATATAAAGCGCAACCATAATTTATCTATTTTTAATGATATACAAGACAGTACGTCCTTTAATAACAACCCACGCATCATTTCCCAACCACGCACGCTTTCCTAAAACCGTAAACTATTGTGCACAAATGTTGGAATATTCCGTCATGTTTTCTGCAAATTACAAGCCGATTATTGTCAGGTTGTACAATAAAGTTAGACTCGTCCGTGAAGTGAATGATGTTACATTTATCACTTTCTCAAATGAAATGCTCTTGTGCCTACTACTTTACTTTGTGATTTGTTGCTAACGAAGCACGTTATCAAATAGTATGTCGTGCATCCTATGCTTTACATGCCAGTCACCATGCAATTAAATATGACAAAGACGGTTTCGACGGGTTTAAATAAAAATGTTTGTGTCTATAGACCTCTGGAATTTCTGTTGCAGAGGAATAGCATTCATATTGTTGTTTCTCATGGCTTTCAACGACTCTTGATATTTAATGTTTTCATTTTTTGAAATATTAATGTCATAGGCCGAAAATTACATTTTAGAAAATGTATATAGCTTTTTCGTCAAGTAATTACATGTGGCCAGCCTATAAACAACAAATGACTTTCGAGTCTATGAATGTTTCATAATTAGATTGTCGGGATATCACATTTATTCTTAAAATGCATTTAATGTGCTCCTGTTGCTTCAGTCTCCGGGATGATAATGAATGCTGTAGGTAGCAGTTGTTTTCTCCCTCATTGCTAGAAATACATAATTTTCTGCAACACACAAAATATCTACATAATCCCAAATTAGTAGATTTGATAATGTTCCTTTCAAATCCCTGTTACTAAATAGAATTGATGATTACATGTTTCAATGATGAACAACCTGCAAATGTTTCAGCTGTATAGTTCATTTCAGCTAATTTCTTACAGGAAAATTTATATGTCATTTTAATCTAGGTAATGAATGAAATTCGTCGACCTGTTCAAGAATTATCTTTCATGGATGCACAATCGGAGTTTTCTCACTAGGATGTTTACATATAATTGATTTAAAAATGTGATTTGATAGTAATAGAAAAAAAAAAATAATCGTAATTATTACATAATTGTAAACGGAAACCTAATTTCTTACATTTCAAATTAGCTATTATTTACCATTTAATCTAATTAAATAGTAGAAGTTTGAAAAATTAAACATGTTGTACCTTAAAAATATATGTAATAGTTTTCGTTGATTTTTCGTATATTTAGAATAAATTAATTTTTTCCATTCACTAAATTAATATTAATATAAGTTATAATTAACATTAAATAAAACTAATACAAACATTATAACATTTTATGCATCCATTAAATAAATTTTCAGGAACATCATGAAGAATGAATTGTTCCAGAATCTGTAAAAGAATATTCAAAAGTAAGATAAATGTAGTTGTAAATGAATAATGAAGTATTCCCAATTCTACAAGAAGCGTTAAGACATTCAATAGCCAAAAAGTATATATCAAAGTTTGAAAATTCTAAGCATAAATGAAGAAAGAAATATTTCAAATATAATAAGAAGTACTATACAGCTAAATAGGCACCGGAAAATGCCGAAAGTGATTAATATGAAACTTCACAAAAATGAATTGATCAACGCTCTACGAGTACTTTTGGCCATTGGAAATACAAATGTTTAAAATCCCAACCCAAAACATGAGATGTGATTCAAAACCATATTACAAAGAACTTTAATCAAAAACTAAATTCTACAGGAAATTCCTTAAGATTAACGTTATTCATAAATCATTTGAGAGTTAAGAGGCCCAAAGTATCATTTTCCGCCAGAATTTTAATGGAGTTTTATTTGCTTGGACCTCATTTTCGGACAAAGTCGTGGACCCCAAACCAAGAGAACATCATGTTTGCACATAATACTAATATATAACTATAACATCTATAAGCATCTATATATAAGCACGAGAAAAATAAACTTTGGAATGATATTACTGCATTAAGAAGTGAGAGTGGCATCACTTTTAAACGATATTGAGCGTAATGAATTTTAAATTTTATAATTATTGTTATGAATATTAAATGTTACCCTTACCTTGATCTTCCGTGAGTAATATCCAATTTCGTTTTACTAGATCAAATGTAATTTTAATATTGTTCTTTCCAATACTGTTCATCAATTCAACTGCATTTCGATAAGAAATTATCTTGGTTTCTTGCTCAATTTACTGATCTGTAGTTCACATATATTATAACACTGCCATCTTTCTAAGTACACATACAACGAGTTAAGATATCTTAGTATTACTCTCTTCAATAGTCCAGACGTTATGAGTTCTTCAATCTGTTCGTCAATCTTTGATTTTCAAAGTTTCTGCTATTCAAAAATATATATATATATTATTATTTTCTTTCTACATTGGAAGTTGTCGAATTTATGATTTTCACTTTAGCCATTTTTAATTTATTAACAAAAACGTCTTGTTGGCTTACAAGCACCGATATTAGTTGATCTTGATTTAGATGCTAATGTCAATTAATTTCCAATTTAATCCTTGATTGCTATTAAGTAAAGACAAATCTTTTACTAAATAATTGTTATAGCTCCAAAATATTCATTTTCAGTATTACATTTACAGATTGAATTCTTGTTTCAAACCTTCTCAAGATATGATCATACTTTTTTTTTATTCGATAATTTCACCTTGTATGAATGAGGAAGGATTCGCTCTATCACTTCTCTTGGACTGGTTTGTCTGGCATACAGTATATTATTAGAATCATGAATCAGTAAATAAGCTGGCTCATCAACATTAATCGTCGAATATCAATGAAAGAATTCAAAGTATTTTTGTATAATTATCATGTTCAAATAAGGAAATTGTTTCGTCAACTCTTTTTATGTTTATTTTTAATTCTTGTAAGTAATCTACTAGTTTGATGATTTATATTCTTTTCACTTGACTTGGTGCTTTGACATACATACCAACTGACGCTGCTTTATCTCAATTTATCCAAATGTTTAACCTTTTTTTTACAATCAAAACATATTTGTAGAAGTAAAAAATGAAATCCTCTTAAAAAAAAAAACCTCTCTAAACTTCAAAATTCCAGAAACCACCGAAAATATATTCTTTTCTGTTTTCGTAAACTGAGAAACTTTTTGAACTAAAACAACTAAATTTACTAATTTTTACAAGGGGCCTGAATGGTCGAGGGCCTAGCCGCAGGTTTCGGGTTCGAGTCCCGGCTGTGTCATGGATCTTTGTAGTGGTTCAGAATCCACTTTAAGACGTAGGTCCCGGTCTCTTATGACTGTAAGAGCGTCACGGAGCACGAGTCAGACTTCTACCTACGGGGGCTCCATCACAACAGAAGCTGCCCCCTTTCCCTCCATCCAGGAGTAGATCACTCATGGGATGTCTGTCCCGCACTGCAAGACATTGAGGATTAGTCACAAACAAAAAGTTTTCACTAAATACTACATTTTTACTAATTTTGTTTTCTATTTGTTTCCACAAATAGAAAATAATTAGTAAAATTAGAAAAATTACTAAAATTAATCCATCATTAAGAAAGTAGTTCTTTTTTTAATCCAGCTATTTATCCTGGTTCCTTCAAAGAATCACACTTGAGTTGATTCTCTATATAATTTAATGCAACAGAATGAATCATATGATCTTCTGTGGATATATGGAGTGCATCAATTAGTGGCGGTATTGAGTCTATGCTATTGATCAATTTTCTTTCTTGATTACGCAATCTTCACAAATAGTATAGAGCTGATTACCAACTGTACCTTTGTAACATATCAGTTCCTCTTTTTCTAGATTGACTTTGATTCATACAAATAATTGGTTGTAATGAAACAAAGCACATTCAGTTTATTTGTTAGTAGTAATGTTGGTGGAATTTCTCATATGGTCACACATTAATTTCATCGCCCTTGTAGTAAATGGAAAGAGTGCAATGATCGGCTTCTATTCGTTTCCAAAAATTTCTGTTAATATATGTTTTTCCTTTTGCTTTTTTCCTGTAGTTCTTTTAAAAACGAGAACTGATGTATGTGCACCTGAAGTAACAATAGCTTCAGTTTCTCAGCAAAATATTTTCATTGAGATTTAAGTTTAAATACTAAGATCTTCCCTTTGGCAACAACGATTTCATTTTTATGATTGTTTTATCTGGTAGATTTATGACTTTTAAGTTGTCCACTGTCACATTGTTTTACGGCGTTGTCTTGCTTCGTACAATTCTGAGGGCATTATCTAGTTAAATGATGACAACATCCACATATATAGCAAAATATTTTCTTTTTTTTTCATATTTTCTCCCATTTCGTAGACGTCCTGAAACCTCAAGTAGCTAGAGCTATGGCTTTTGGTATCACAGGCTTTGAGTTAAAATCCTGGTGTTGGGATGGATGTTTGTTGAGGTTTGGAATCTACTTTAAACTGTAATTCCCGGTTTGTTTAACCCTCGTCTTCACAAGATGAACATAGAGCGACAAACCAAACCCTTTTCTTAGTTTTGGATAATACGGTATATACTTCTTTTCTAAAGAATGTTTTGTTTTTCCCTCTCGTATTTAAAACTTGGTCTCTTATTGAAATTATCCATGTATTCTTCTTTTTTTTTTGCTTACATCAGCTCGTACGTATTCATAATTATCTAGTTTACTAACAATTTCTTCAGGACAAGGTAGTAAACTTTCACCTCTTCTTTTCTCTATTTTTATTGATGATATCCCAACTAATCCTAAACTCTTAACTGCTATCTACGCTGATGATACTGCAATCCTTTGCAAAAATAAAAACACTAAATTCTTAGCTATACTGCATCACTAATCACCTTAAAATTCTCAATAACTGGTTCATTAAATGAAAATTTCTTTAAACGTAGATAAGACTGAAGCTGTTTTATTCTCTAATGGAAATAAACGTAAAAAACCCGTGATTAAGATTAATAATACTATTATCCCTTGGAATAGTCAAACAAAATATTTAGGAGTTATACTGGATCAGCAACAACAATTTTTGCACACCAAAACTAAATTTCGTATTGCCTTCAGAAAACTCTATCCACTTATAAATAAAAATTCTGCCATAACCAGATAACAACAAAATTCTTCTTTTATACGGCTATGCTTCACCCAATTCTCACATACGCTTGCCCGGTCTGGTCCTATGCAGCTAAATCTAATTTAAAAACACTTGAAACGTTACAAAATATCATTATCCGCCAAATAACCTCTGCTAAATGGTTTATGCGCAATTCTGATATCTATAAAGCTATTCACATTCCTTCCTTAAAAGATTTTCTTAAATACATGTCTGTTAAATTTTTTGACACGCTTGTTAATCATGAAAATACTGCAATCCAGGAGATTGATTCTTACGTTCAATAATGATTTAAAACGTCCACGCAAAATTTTAGTTTAATTTTTATTTTTATTTGTTTATGATTGTTAAATACATTTTTTTTTTTATATTTATAAATATATTCTGGGCAATTTTCATTGTTTCAACTGTATTTACCCTGTCATATCGGAGATGGAGCTCCTAGGGGCTAAATAGCTCCAAAAGTAAAAATCAACTAATTTCTTTAGGTGTCTTGAGATTCAACCACTTCTATAAGATGTTCTCTAATGTCTGGAAAAATATTTCTCTTAAATTTATCTAGAAATATCAAATCGCCCAATGGTTTGAAAGTTTTGATTTTTAGATATCAAATCCACTCATGAAAATAACTTTTAAGCTTCACCCCGTAATTTCCTTTATTTTAAGATATCTATTGAAAAGCTGACATAATTCGTTTGGATTATTTTTGCATCGCTTTGGCAGAATTCTTTTATTTGATCGTAGTTTTCCACTACATACCAATTTTCGCTAGTGATTGTTTACGCAACGTCAGCAGATGTCCGATAAAGATGGGATACTCACAATTTCAGTTCTTCTTACTTCTTCCTGGAATAGTAGCGGCCATGGTGGCGATTTGCCCTTTGGTACCACAGGCTTCAGATTCAAATCCTGGCGGTGGCATGGATGTTTGTGAGTGGTTCGGAATCCACTTTAAATTGTAGGTCCTGGTCTGTTTAGCTCTCGCTTTGACCGTAGTGAGACAAACCAAACCATCCTCGAATAGTAACAATTAATGGCTGATGTTGGTACCTTTGGAATATTTTTTTCTAATGCAAACACTTAGGCAGCTGTCTTGGATGCATAAATGCAAGCGCTGCAAAGACGTTACTCACTTTACATTACACAGAGAACTCGTGTAACTTGAAGATAAGCCACGGACGCGAAGTAACAATGCCCCCGCAACGCTCTGTATCAGATCATATTAGACCAGGATCTACGGTTTAAAGTGGATTCCGAACCACTACAAACATCCGCAGCACCGCCGGGACTCGAACCCGAAACCTATGATACTGAGCGCCACAGTTCTAGCCACTCATTAAATTCAGGCCAACTTTGGAATATAATTTCTGTCAAATGTCATGTAAGTCTAATTTCGACTTCATTGGGATTTCAATGTTTTGTTGGTATATCGTTTCGCATTATTTCTTTTTCTGAACGCATTTTTTGCAATTCGAAAACCATCTCTTCTTTTTTGCTTTCTTCAAATCTTAACTATTCATCCCTTTTCTATCTTAATCTGCTTCTTTTTTGTTTTAGAATATTCATAACATCTTATAGTTTTTCATCATAATTTTTCACACATTTTTCATTGCAATCTTTTACTCAGGTCATCACTTTCATAAAATGAAGTATTGCTAAGCCGAAAGGTATTTAACTCTCTGTAAAAAACAATTAAAGGAATCAAAAATATTTTATGTTAAATATTGAAGGTAAGTTAATATTAATTAGATTTAGTTTGGTTTGACGCTGAGCTGGTTGAACTTTCAAATGGCAGAATTCTATGTTGTATCAAAAGTTATAATAAATCTTGTTAACAGTGCTCACAAGTGTATTATATATGATAATGCGTAGTTAAGTTAGTAGTAAAGTTAACCAAAAATATTTATTACTATTATATGAAAAATGCTTGTAAATTAAATATACCAAAAATTCATGCCATTGAATTGTGAACTATATCAAAATATTCATTCATTTTTTAAAATTAATCTGGCGCCATCTATTGGTAGATATAAGCAACTTAAATCTAAAAAAAAAAAAAAAACTAAAATTATTTAATTAAATTTAATTAATTAATTAATATCTGAAAAAACTGTATTATCATGAAGTGTCATCCACTACAAGTTCAAAAAATGTATTTGAACTTGAGTGGATGAATAAAAAGTATTTTATGAACGATTGAAAATTTGAACAAGATATATATAGGGAGAGTGTGATCTAATAGAAGGAATTGAAAAAAATGTTAGCAAATGAGTGAAAGCTATAGAGAAAAATTATCAAGATTTCTAAATATAAAGATAATATAGATTAAAGATTTTTCTATTTTGATTAATTTTAATACCTTTTTTAATGATCTTCAAAAGTTAATAAATATTGTAAATTAACAATTGAAGTTTGCTTTATCTATTATTTTGTATTTCTGTCTTAAAGTTGAAATGAAATGAAACATTTTATGAGATCTATAGTAATTTTCTGTAGTCTGTAGTAGTAATTTTCTGTGTCCTAGATAGCCAAAATTAATGAAAAGGCAGAAAAGTCTTATAAATACCAAAATAAAACTATTTAGTATTGATTAAATAACAATAACATAAAAATGACGATAATAATACTTTAAGAGAAAATATTTATGGATATACATTTATTGTTGTATTATTTCAATGAATATTCATTCAGTTGGTAATAAACCACAGGTAATTGCATCCAACGTGCATGAATTTTTAAAAAATAATTATCGAAAGCTTCAATTATTTCGCTTATGACATCCATTATACTTTTTAAACTCTAGAGATGCATATTTAAGATACCATGGACTTAAATAAATGGGGATAGAATCACTTTTAAGAAAGAAACTAATTAATCAAGCTTTAAATTTTAATGATATATGATATTTTAAGAGATTTTAATTATCAATAACAGACTTGTTATCATGAAAAAATTAATTACCTCAAACAGAGTGTTTGGATGAATAATTACAATTAAAGTTTTCAAAAACAGAAAAGGAAAAAACCAATTATTTTTTTTATTAAAACTTTCAATTACGAAGAATGGGAATGATTTAGCAAATTAAGAATATTTTTAAATTCGGTGTAATGGATTCAGAAAATAAGTTTGAAATTAGTTTGTGACGTTTCTCGTGCGAATTAATGGTTTTAAAACCATTTATCAGTTACCGAAGAAATTAAAGCTATTTTAATTAAAATAAGTAAGTACTGATTGAATAAGCTTCCTTTTTATTTATCATTTAGGGATGATAAATAAAAAAAAAGGAGTTAATGTACAAAAAATGAAATAAAAAAATGGATATAATTAGAAATATACTATAAATAGCATAAAAAAGGATCAAAACAAAAAAAAATTAAGAAAACATATAATATATAATGCTTTTTGATTATATATGGAATTTATTATAATTTTTGTTTCAAATGATATTATTAATAATGTATTTAAAAATTACTTATGTTTAGTGAAAAGCATTATAAATTTCTTTTGTTCAAAATTCTTTTGGTTTAGTTACGTTATTTTTAGTTAAAAGGTTTCATTTTAATAAATCTAATATTTTTAATATTATTATGAGACAATGCTTCAAAATTTATAGTGTTAAAATATAAGACCTTTGAAGATTTTTTTTACAGACATTTAAAAAAATATTTATGTATATATATTTTTTTCGAGCATCCATGAGCTTAATCTGTTAATTCGTTAATGAGTTGTTCATGGTATACATAAGTTGAACATGCTTATGTATACTATGAACAACTCATCAATGAGTGATACAAAGAGGATAATAGCTTCTGGAAAGAATTTCAAAGATAACTGTGCTGTCTGCACGTATCGTATGGGTTTGGTGTGGATGATCATTTTTTGTATACTTTAGGCTGATTTGATTCGGAACTACAGTTTACTAAGGATTCCGAACCCCAGAGAAACATCCATGCCACCGCCAGGATTCGAACCTGTTGCCGTGGTACCAAAGGCGAGAGCTAGCCCATTGTCCATCATGAAGTTTGAGGAGCAGGACGAAGAATGTGAGTTTCTCTTCCCTAAAATTCTGATCCTGGCTTTATTGCTTTAAAACCGCAGCAGATCAATTTTTGGCCTCTGGTGCTTGGTACCACGGGTTTCGGGTTCAAATCCCAGAGTTGCTTTGGATGTTTGTAGTGTTTCGGATTCACTAGTAGTTCGCTTCCACTTTAAGCCGTATGTATCGGTCTTCTACGACCGTAGAGTGCCACAGAGCCCAATCAGACTTCTCTTTCACCCACACCATTCCCAAATTGTAAAAGGGGCAACTCAGGTCTAAGGCACAGTGATGTGGTGTGATGCAGTAATAATAGTAGTAAATCAATTTGGATGTAGCTACCCACATCATGCCAACTTGACAGTGCTTAATCTGTTACAATTATGCTAAGTAAGAATGAATGGTAATGGACTTTAGGGTACTTAAGGGCGGAACTTATTTTAAAGTTCAACAAAAGATTAACAAAATAAACAGTGTTTGCTGTGCTATTGAGCAAGATGAATTTAAAGGAAATAAAATTCTTCCTTGGATTGAAAGTTCGGTTTGTTGCTCTACGATCCTTTTTGTACACTGTAGGATAATTATACCAAGACCTACAGTTTGACGTAGATTCTGAACCAAACAAACAAAACCCTAAACGTAAAACGCTAGCTGCACCAACCACCATCGATAATATAAAGCAATTTATAATACAATATTAATTAATATAACATAAGTCCTAATTATATTCTAGTAGTATTTTTAGATTATGGTAAAATTTCATATTCGCCTGTTTTGAAAAATTGCTTAGTTTGATTTGGTTTGTCTATGATAATTTTGTGTACACATTAGGCTAATTCGACAGGGACCTAAAGTTTAACGTGGATTCTGAACCAAGAAATATCCATACTACCACCATGATTCGAACCTGAAGCCTATGGTACTGACGGCCAGAGTGCTAGCCAATTGGCCGTGCATCATTACTTAAATTTTAGTATTTTAGTTAAAATTAATTTACATTTTCCATAATGATTTTTAAATTTCTAAACACTTTGGCCATATTTTATATATATAAATTTTATTTTATATATTCAGATTCATAAATTCAGATTTCATAAGATTTCATTCACACCTTATTTACACATAACATATACAAACAAAAGCATTTGACCAATGTAAAGACACTAGAAAAAATTATAATAATGCTGCAATGAATTGAATAATTTTCTCTTTATTAATAAAATTAATATATTTCAGGTTTAATGTACTCAGATTTAATATATTTCATGCATACTACCTTATTTTATTATAAAACTTTACGCATTTGTCTAAGAACAGCAAATGAGCTTTTATTATTACTTAAGCAAAAAAATTCGGCAAATATTTCTTATCTAATAAGTCTGGGGCAAAATAAATATTTTCCGGCTTAGATAAAACTTTGAAGATGGACAAAAAACTCATTAACGCTTCATCAGGCCCATCTATTCAATCTTCACTACAGTTACATGATCCAATAATCCAGCCGACTCTGTTCTAAACTTCGGACTAATCTAAAGATCTTCTTTTTAACAGGTTTTTCCGGAAGCTGTTTTTCCAGATGATCCTATGGATTACTAGTATTTTTTCCTCTTTTTTTCCCAATGATATTATATCGCACAGTGTATTTCAGCGTTAATGTTCAGTGTGTTAAATATATTGATAAAATAAATTATTTATCCGGTATATTTTCTTTTCTTTGGTACTATATAAATCTGCAAAACGTTTAAGGAAACAACTTTTTTTCGTTACTTTGGCCCATCAACTAATTAATTGATAGGAAAAGGATATATACAATATAGTTGTCATGCGAAATCGAATCCAAAATTATATTAATTTTAATCCATTAAAATCTGGATTAATTTTACTTTCCTACACATAAATATTTAAAAGGCTTGATTCGTAGGTAGCTGGTTTTTGTTGCAGATAACGTGTAAGAGGGTTTAGGTTCGTATCAACTGGTGGTGTTCATTGATGACATTAATTTCAGAAAATTGGTTTGGTTTGTCGCTCTACAGTCATTTTGTGTACGCTGTGAGCTAATTAGGTGGGCCCTACAGTTTAACGTGGATTCCGAACCATTAACAAACATTCGTGTCTTTACGAGGATTCGAACTTGAAACCTTTCTTCCTTATCTCCTTTCGCAATATCGATTGATTTAAGAAATCTCATACAAAAGGCAAAGATATATTTTACTTTTTAATTTTATTTGAACGGCAGGTAAAACCAGTAGAGTTAGAAGCAGATGACTTTTAATTTGAATTATTTGGACTGTTACCCTATTAGTACTCAGTGAATCTGAAGAAGCTAGTGAATACGCAGTTGCTAAGAATTTGTTATTGAAACAGAGGTTTTATTAAGGTCAGAAAAATTTCACTAGAAATTTGTTAATCATATTAGGGATTCGAAAAGTACGTGGAGAGATTTCTTTTTCGAAATAAGTAATTGTTTTAATAAATAACGGTTTGGTTGATAAATTAATGATTTCAATTCTTTAAAAGAATTAATTATAACAGATCAGTTGTAAAAACGGGTTCCAAATCTTTCCGAGAACATTTTATTGATACATGACCTAAATATGTATAAACACAAATGAGTTTGCAAAAAAAATTAGACGCATACGAGAAATGTTCGACCCGGAATTAAAATAAATAGTGAAAACGGAAATAATAAGTTTGGAGGTCATTGCCATTAAAAAAAATATTCACGAATGTCAAATTTTCGTAATTCAAGTAGATTCGAATCTAATAACAGAAACGCTATGATAAGTCGTAAATCTAATGAAAAAAAAAACACCTAAATATAATATTAGCCGTAAATTATTGAATACATCTTTCCGTAAGGTAAGGGGTGAAACAAAATGATTTACATGTAATCTATGATATGTCAAAAGTTGTTTGTTGTTAAAAACGTCACACAAAAAATGTTGCTCAAAGAGTTGAATTTACAACAGCTTAAGCGTGGGCAACCTTGATTCTTCTATAACCGTTTACAAGTTTTTGAGAAATGCTACAATTAATAATGGTACTGTCAACTATTTGCTAAATACTGGTACTTCTTCATGTTTATTGAGAGACCCTCTTACAATAAGTCTGGAAATTGATATCATGACTTGCAAAAAAAGCATCTTTATTCTTTTAGGAATTCCAGATTTGGTTCAGCTAGTTGATTGATGAGTCGGACTTACCTGTTTAAATTTACCATATATTGAATATGCGAGGGTCGGTGATAATTTGCATATCGTTTATACAAAAGATTATACATTTGTTGAATTGAACCGCATCAAAGAAACGCGTCTCAAATTACAAGCAGAAAAAAATACAAAAATGAACAGAGGCGTAAATTTTTAAAGATGAAAATGGGACGAGTATTTTTATACCGATTATTAATGTTCAATGTTAGGAAATAACATTACAAAAAATCAAAACATTGTGATTGTAGAATTTGTAGAAGAAGTCAACTCGGAACCATTTGAATTGATTTGAATTTGCTTATTGATAATCAATGCATAGAATTATAAAATGTTAATGCAGTTAATGAAGAGCGAAATCCTATAATTTCTGAGCAAATAAAATCCAATGAAAACTTAATAGAACAGCAACAATATGTTGTTAATTAGTAAATGACTATAGAGACTGCTTTTCTTTAAGCATATCGGAGTTGGGATTCAAAAAATTAACAAAAAGGGGCATTAAAGAAGTTGAAGGTTCAAAGCCTGTATTTATGAAGACGTATAAAACAAACGCAACAGAAATATAATATTTGTTAATGAGTGGAAAGAACACCGTATTAAAGAAACGCTTCACCATATTGAAGCCCTGCTATTAAGTGTGTAAAAAAACTGATGAAAATTTGTTAGTCACTGACTATAGAAAATGAAATAATCAAACAATAAAGCGTAAATTTCCTCTCCCCAAAATTAATAACCTTTGGAATAGCTAAACAATTGTAATGTGTTTACGATTACGGATTTGGCTAAACGGTATTTATAAAACCAATTGAAGATAAGAGACCAAATTAAAAACTTCATTAACCACACGAAATGAAACTTGACGATTAGTAAGAATATTTTGATTATTTAATGCACTTACAGAAGTCCAACAGTTAATGTACCATGCTGTAGGAGGCTTATGCAACATGTTACATATTTGTGTTACTTCGACGACATACTTATACATGTTAAAAGTTGGGAAGAAATTCTCAAGGTTCATATTCAAGGCTTTATGAGAAGCTAATTTGACTTCAAAATTATCCAAATGTGAGTTTGCGAAAATTAAAGTAGAAATTCTGGGCTTAGTTATTAATAAGAATGGAATTAAACCAGACTCACGAAAGCTGAAAATTATTTCTAAATTTACCCAACCGACAAATTTGCATGAGATCAATTGCATAATCTTAAGAAGTTTTTTAGGAGTTTTATTCAAAAAGTTGCTATAAAAGCAAAGTGTTTATAGGAACTAATTATGCGCAACGACGATTTTAAAGGGGGGAAATAAAGCAAATTTTGAAAAATGAACTGTCTTGACAATCTTCTTTAACATTCTATAATACAGACGCTATACCCAAAGTTCATACCGCTGCAAGTCCGTACGATATATAGTTGGAATGGTACCTTAAATTGGAAGTAACAAGTGGTGCCTAATTTACTGTGCTAGCAAGAAAAAAAACTGAAACTGAAAAGAATTATCATTCAAATAAATAAAAGTTGATGGCTATTGTATGGACATTAGAAGGATTGAGAAAATTACTGTAAGGAATGAGTTTACAGTTGTCACTCACTGCCAAGCATTAATTTACATAAATGCCAAAACAAGATATCTTCAGATTGCACGATGGAGTATCCTCATAAAAGAATATCATTTTAAAGTTAGTCATAAACAGGGCATACAAATAAGATGTGTGCAATAAGAGAGCCTATAGATGCAAATAGCCGAGCTACCATTTAGAAATGAGAAGATACAATATTAAGCAATATTTCTTTTGAAACATGCTATATTTTGTAAACAGAGTAAGCTAAAATCCTATTTTTGTAAGTATTTTATTATAACTTGCATAACTCCAAATCATGTCTGCAAGTAGGCATTAATATATAATATATTTTAAATATACAAGGGTTTAATTTTTTAATTAATATTAAATAATTCCCTACAATATATTTAAAATTAAAAAAAAATTATGGATATACCTTTATTGCAACCAGTAAAGTTTTATTTTAACTTCAAGACGGAATAAGCTTTGTATGCTATAAATTATATGAATTACTATAATTTTTTAATTAATTTCAAATGTAACTCTCAAAGAGCAGCATATATGAAAGCAGGCAAATATTCCTTTTTTTTACTTTCCTTTTCTAAATCGCTTTCATAAAAACTAAACAAAAATTCTAATAGTGATTCGTAATTGTATCACATTGAATATTAAAACTGCATTTTAAATCGAGAAGCTTAAGTAAATTATCACATCGACCTTTGAGTTTATCTTGCCCCTGCAAGCTATGATTGCAATGCACACTTTAAATAGATCGATACCTGCATGCTAATTGTGCACATTATCGTATAATCAAGATAATTTATAACTTTGCATTAAAAATGTAAGCATGCGAGTGAGCATAACCGCATGCACGCACGCACACATGCACATGCACACACACAAACATTTATAAATATAGGACAAAACTTATAGGAAAAACAAGCACATCAAAACTAATAATAAACAAGTGATATATGTTTTGTAAGTTTATCTGGTGCCATCTATTGGTAGATATATGCAACTTAAATCTAAAAAAAAAAAAAACTAAAATTAATTAATAAAATTTAATTACTGAATTAATATTTGAAAAACTGTATTAACATCAAGTATCATCCACTACAAGTGAAAAAAAAAAATGTATTTAAATTTGAGTGGACGAATAAAAAGTATTTTATGAACGATCGAAAATTTGAACAAGATATATATAGGGAGCTAATAGAAGGAATTGAAAAAAAGAAAGAATGGACAATATATTTTTTTTTTAGGAAAACATTCAGCTCATGTCAGTGGTTGCAAACATCTTCTTGCAACAAGTGCTTTTTAAAAACAAGTAGATTCCATGGCAATTGTTGTCATGTGTATATATATCTCCCTCACATCGATAGTCAATTTACTAGGTGGAGTTCACAAGTTTTCCTTAGTACGACATGCAAATGAATATCAGTTTCCTATAAAAGCAATGTCATCCGATTGGTTTTCGTGGATGGGCTGCTCGTGTATGCGTAAATAGTATAAAATGGGCCCTGATGTGCCACGAAAACAAATGAGTAGAGTGAGCGTCAAAGTTAAAATTTATGTATTATATATTAGGTGATTTTTTTTTTTTTTTAACTTTGTTGAATTATAACCTGAAATAATTCTTTAAAACAAACAAATAACAAATAAAAGAAGAAATAAAATATCGTATAATGTTTACTGCTGTTGGAAATACCAGATAATATCTAAATGAGTTTATATTATACAGAAATAAATGCGCATAATATTGAAAAAAAAAAAACTCAAGAAAATATTGTTAAAACTATGTTAAAAAAATCAATTACACGCATATTTTAAAAATAAATTATACTATTTATAATTGTTCAAAACAGCTAAGTAGTTTTAAAGATCTTTTTAATATTTTAAAAATATATTTAAAAACGTTTAATCATTTTCCATTATAAATGCAACCAATTTATATTAAACCAAAGACCGACTCGGATTTTTTAAGCATACAATATAAATATACACATTAAAAATGCAATTGTGTTTGCTTTATTTATTAATATTTTCTGAAGTCAAATTAGGATAATTAGTGTTTAAATCAAACGAATTACATTATTTCGTTGTTAAGTTTTCTCTTTCAAACCTCTAGCATGCGACATGAGATTTTTCTTGTTTGGGCAAAAACAGATCTATAATATATAGTTATTTTAATTCGGAATCGGGGCCCTAATTGAACTTTTTGAGTATCTCGTAACCTTTCCATAATAATTTGAAAATAATTTATGTATTAAGTGTTGAAAATACTGGGAAAACAACCCCATAAATAATTCAGTGTCATAATTCATTTTTGAAAAGTGCATTGAATAAAATAAATATGTATATATATATATATATATATAAACATTTGACGATTTTTTTTTTCAATTATAGAAAAACATTTTCTGTTGATTGACGCTAAAATTAAACACAAAAATAAATTAGAGAACGATAAATATACTTAATTAAGAAAATGTTTCACTTAACATTTGGAGAGTCAATATTTGACCTACTATATCTTCAAAAATTTTGTAGAATTTCTACATAAAATTATCATATACTGATTTTATCATGTTGAATAGATTGAAATAAACCTCTTGACTTCCGTTATGGTGAAAATTCGAGTTAGTTCGAGTTATTAATCAACTACACATCATCATAAGTTTGAGACATTTCTAATGATACTACTTATGTGAAGATCTAATAATAAATACAAAAATTAGTATGGGTATCTTATTTTCGTGGCCTATTGATCATGGTATTAATTTATCATGTTATGCATTACAGACACTATATCTGGCTTATATATATATATATATATATATATATATATATATATATATAAATTAACATAAGTAAATTATAAAAAATTGTCTTCAAAGAAACGTATCTATATTAATAATACATAATATTCATTGTTGTCGGCATATTATAAAATTTATTTTATTTCTTAATTTACAACGTCTGGCGGCATCGACCAATAATGATAATATTATTGACAGTATAAATATATTCAAATTTCATATATACATATATAGATAGATATAATTAAATTAGCAGCCTCGTAGCTGCTAATTTATTGCTAATATATTATCAACGCTGCAAAATCACCCCGCTTGAAACTCCACATTTACCAATTATTGGCCATATTTAGGCACCGAATCACTCCTTGATGTCGATATTATAAAGATTCATGGGGATTTTCAAGTCACTCTATTTTCATTATAAAAAATAAGCTACGCAGTTGAATTAATGTTATTCAGTCTTATACGTAACTTCTACAAGGTAATTATTTGTCCAACTCCATGCTATTAGAATACATCACTAGATGTATTTTGGCTAGATGCAGGTATTCAGCCAACAGGATTAAAATTGATTTATAATATCGTTGATGAAGATATCCTCAAGATGTTATTTTCGTTTGTATTTTGCTGACCAATACTGATAATGAATGGCCTAGATAATTTCTTTCACTCCTTTTTTGTGTATTTTGTATAGATGTGTCATTTTTAGCCATTCAATCTTTTGGTAATCGTCTTTCTCAAATGACCTTAAGTTTAGTTGCTGCAGATTATGTGGATATTGAGCAATATTTTTGAAGGAATTGAATGTGAGACACTACTTCCCAATATTAATGTATGACGAATATTATTGCAGTTTCTTTATTCGATTTCATCATATTTCTATAAGATATACATGGAAAATATTCGTAGCTAATACTGTTGCGACCTTGTAGCACAAAACTAATTGTGCTTTTTCTGCTGATATTTCTACATTTAATATACATACATATATATATATATATATATATATATATATATATATATATATATATATATATATATATATTAAAAATAATAATGTAAATACAATTTTTAATGTTCAGAACAAAAGCGTCTAGATATTTAATAGAATTTTGGGTAGATTGTAGACTTACATTATATATGCATTATTGATATAACATGACGCATGACTTATTTGTAAGCTTAAAATTATTGTTAATTTCATTACTATTTATTATTATAAATGTGTGCGTGACTAATCTTCAGTGTCTTGCAGCGGGATGGACATCAGACGAGTAATCTACTCATGGATGGAAGGAAAGGGGGCAGCTTCTGCTGTGGTAGAGCACCCGTTGGTAGAAGTCTGAATTGGCTCCGTGAAGCTCTGGCAGTCATACGTGACCGGGGCTGACAGATTAAAGTGGATTCAGAATCACTACAAACATCCATGGCACCTCCGGGACTCGAAACTTAGGTCACCGAGTTCTAGAGTGCTAGATACTCTGACATTTAGGCCCTTTTATAAACGTTGTACACAAATGCTGACGATAGAGGGTTTGGCTATGAAAAGAATATATAAAATCGGCATATAATACTGTGCCCAAAAAGTAAGGCCAATTATTTTTTTCAGGTATTCTTTATTTATTCTTCCAAATTTATTTCATCGCCTTCAAAGTAATCCCCTCAGACACAATGCACTTATGACAACTTTTTTTTTTCCAATCCTCAATGCATGCTAAAAAGCAATCAGAAAAAGCGTGTGATGATTCACGTTGAATCTCATCAATAGACTCAAAACGGTGTACCCGGAGGGTCTTTTGAGTTATCCCACAAGTCACACGGTGGGGATACGGTGGTTGTGGAATGATATGGGTTTCATTTTTGGTGAAAAAGTCAGGAAGAATCAATGCAGTGTGAGCTGGCGTATTCAGTGTTTTCGGTGTCAATCGAGATTTGATGCGTTTGAGGCCAAAAATGGAATTGACCCATCCTTTTGAAGCTACAACAGCATCAGCAAGGTCTCTAATTGTAAATCGATGGTTTGCAAGCACCAAATCTTTCATTTTTTGGACGCAAGCTTCGCCAGTTGAGGTTGATGGTCGACGCGTTCTCTGTCTTCTTTAGACTGTTTATACCACTTCTAAACATTTCTTTCCGAAATAGGAATGCTCACCGAATGCCTTCTGCAACATTCTATACGTTTCCGCAAACAAAATGTATTGTAAATTCTTTGTTCAATTAATTCAAATTCTTTTTGGACACAGTAGTATATTAAACGGCCGTATTATAATAAACAGAGCTCATCTGATGATATTTTTTCACCTCAGTTTTGAACGAAAATGCCTAAGGACGGTAAAAAAAGTTCAAAACTCCTTTTACATCAACTCTGATATAGCGGAAATATTTTATTATTCATAGTTCTATTATCTTTATGAGTATAAAGACCGAAGCTCGTCTCATCTCTTGAAGATGCATGGTTTATAAAGTTTTGGATCAAGCACCTTTGATCCGGTAACCCTGTGTGCTACTCGACAGACCACTCTGGTTTAATTAATAGAATTTCTATAGAATAATTTATTTCCGAATAATGCAATGATTCTTTATTTGTTGATCCTTCAGGCTTCATTGGCTTCATGAATCAATGAGCCGTGGTGGGGGGGAATTGTATTTATTTAGTTAATTAAAATTCCCATTAAAGTTCAATGAACACTATAAATAAATGAAATTAGCGTTAATTACTTGTTGAGATCATTTAAACATCCTCATATGATTAAATACAATTACAATGGATTATTGAGGCACTATTTACTAATATTATTGTACGGCGAATGTTATTGTAGTTTCTTTATGTGATTTCATCATGTTTTTATTAAGCAGCAAAAATACAATGAATTATTTTATGTAAGCGTATAATAAATTTATGATTTCAAGTTTATTATGTCTAGGGTATTTATTCACATCTAAGGTTTTCGGCAAATGCAACCAATTAATTTCATGTCATATAATAGTCAGCCTTCATACCTATTATAATCTTTGACCTAATGTGGTAGTGGTTATTAATAGATCTCTAGATGTCCCTCTTATTCACTAAGAAAATCTTATTGTCTTCTTTTGAATTTAAGCTTTACAAGTAGTTGTCTTCGTGAAGGGATATCCTCATACTTGCAAAAAAAAAAAAAAGAAAATAAAAATAGAGAATTTTTAAATTTCCAACATGATACATGTATTGCATTTTCAAATATTTCCAGTGACATTTGTTGATATGTACACATTGCTGACAAATCAGGTCCATGATATTGGTCCATTTGAATATTCTCACTTAAAATAAGTCAAAACTCTGGAAATTTTAGTAAAAAAAATGAAAGTTACTTATTTTTATGTAAGAGATTTTTGTTTAGTGTACTTGAAAAGAAAACATTTATATTTTTCATTAATAAGCTTTTAATTCATATAACACTCTTTGTAAAAATATCTTGTTTATTTGAAATATAATTCCGATAAAGTGTTCGAAAATCATAATAAGTGGTTATATTCATTATGTTAGACTCATATTGAGACCGGCTCATGTATTCTAGACATCATATTGAGTTATATTCTACTGACATGGATATATTACTGGCATATGCATATTACTGATGTTGACAAGGGCATATTACTGAAATCTATATTTTTTATTACTGGCATCAATAAGTTTATATTATTGATATTGGTATGCATATTACTGAAATTGATATTTGTTTATTACTGACATCGATGTATGTACATAATTGACATCGCTCGGTGCATATTACTAACATGTGCATACTATTGATATATGTCTGTGCATAGTACTGATATTGATCTTTCTATATTATTGATATTGTTTCATGCATATTGTTGATATCGATCATATATATTACTGATATCGCTCTGTGAATAGTACTGATATCGATCTCTGTATATTTTTATATTACGGACGCATGACGTCCATGTGTCAGTAATAATCCTTCCTATTATCAGCAAAAGGTCAATATGGAATTAAATATTATTGGTTATTTTTTTTTTTTTAAATATTATTTAATTTTTGTTGAGAAATTTCGATAATTTTAAATTTGTAGCGATTAAAAGGAATACGATTATATTTTCTAAAAGAAAATTTTAGTTATTTTAACAATTTTAATGCATTTTGAAATAATGACACAGGATCCTTGTACTAGGGACTCTTCAGGGATTTCTTCTAAGCTAATTTACAATTAAAAGTTATGTTAATTGTTAACTTGAGGGATCAATCCCATTTTATTAACTACAATAATTTTTATATAGTTAAAAGACAAAATTACCTTCAAACCATATTAAAAAAAAATATTATATTTCAGACATGCAAATTAGTTTAAAAGCAATACATATTATTTATGCTGATAATTATTTAAAAAATAAATCTTTTATAAATATAAATATTTGAAATCTACTTTCTAACAAAATATGTACATAATAATGTGTTAAATGTATATTTATGTGTATGTTTAAGCTTCACATAAACGTATGTTTATTTATGAAGTTTATTTGAACAGTGCTTAGAAAAATTTTAGTTCTAGCAAACACTTATTTTTACACAATTTTTATCGCCCCCTTGACATATGGATTAAATGGATAGCTTGCTGAATACATAGCAAACAGTCTTTGATAAATGTACAATATTTAAAATACATTTCCTATATCTTCCAAAAAAGATTTTTGGGTCTCGATCTATGCATTTTTATGACAAAACTTCAGTAAAAGTAAATATTTAACGTCAAATATTTCCTAACGAAATATTTAAACATACGTATCGATTAGGTAAACGTTATTTGATAATTGAAGAATAAACTTTCACATTTTATTAAAGTAATAACAAATGTCTGACTATATAATCATAAACCAGTAAAAATGTTAAGAAGATCAAAAATTAAATTATATTCAGATTCGCTGCTTATTAATTAAAAATCAGAGATTTAAATTATAATTTTATAGAAATTATAATTGCCTGATGTTTAACTGTATTTAAATATACTCTCAGTATACAAGATGTAGTTATATATTTTGGACGACGAAAGCAACAACCGACATACGCTGAAAAAATATGATTACAGAAATGAATTAAAAATTGGATTAATAGGGAATGTTCCTCTTTCTATACATGCTATACGGCATCATTTTGCACTGCACTTAAGACAATAAGTTCCTGCAATGCTGTTTCCGGACGCTGCATATTTCTCGGATAGCAATTGCGAGTTACAATTACCTTCTTTCAGAGCGTCCCAGACATGCTATATAAAATTGTGGTCTAGAGATCAGGCTGGCCAATTCATCCCTCAAATATCTTCACTTTCCAGAAATTCGATCAAATGAAGCGTATGTGGCCACACGTTATTACCCATTAAAACCGTCTCTCTATACTTTATAATACATCTTTCAGACATGGAGGAGTACGTGGCCACACAAAATGATGCCTAGTCAGAACTCCGCTGCCTCCATGTCTATTTCTCAGACATTGAAGGCAATTAAGGAGTCCTTGCTTTTTTCATATGAAAGTAAGTTGAAAATCAGTTGTTAGGTTTAACTGGAACTCATTAGTTTAAAGAAAGTTCGTTTATTGGTCCGTGCTCCAATCTCTATGATCTCTGCACGTTGTTCAAAAGAATCTCTTGTTCGCAGAAGTGAGCGAAATCAGCAGATATTATTATAAAGAGTCTTCTTTCATGAAGCTTTCTGGAAACAGTAACCCTTGAAACTTGCATTCCTGTTGCCACATAGAAATCACAAGAGGCTCATAATTTGTAGCATCTCTGTTACGTCTTGCTGTGATGGACTAATGAATATCATATTTGAATTGTGGCTCCTGAACGACTTCTACCAGGCTTTCTGAAGAAGGATCCTGGATCTTTAAACTATTTCTTTAACTAGGGCAAGACCCCGGGGTGTTGAATTGTTGTCTGTACAAATATGGACTTCAGAATGACTTGCTTCTATCATCCTTATGGTTCATCACGTCATTTCATCATCTTAACATCAGTGGTTATTCATTTTTTAACATTTGAATTCGAATTTAACTTATTGCTGTAAAAATGGAAACATTAAAAAATTTGGTGAAATGTGCGAAAAAAAGTTATTTTCTTCAAATTCGACAAAATATGCAAATTCTCTGAGCCATTTTGAACACCAGTGTACATAATATATATATATATATATATATATATAATGTGGTTATAAACTATCTTAGCACAGAAAATTAATTATGCGAATAGAGTTTAATGAATAAATTTCATCATATGTTACCCGTTCTCAAACTCTTGATTGTAAATATGCAATTTCTTTACTTTTTCAAAATTAAATTATTCCTTTCGTTCCAGAACTCACAAAATATCTTCAAACTTTGATTTATAAACAACAATCCAAGTTAGAAAACTTAATTTGTCGGCAAGGTAAACAAACTTCTAGAATTCAAACCTCGCCTTCCATGCAAACTCCAAGATTCTTCGTTACATTATTTACTTAATCATCCTTTTTTTAGCACTACTGAGTCATGTTTTAACTCCTATTACCATGCACATCACATAGAAATAACCGGCTAAAATAACTTACTGGACATTACCCTATTGCTTGAATAACCTCCAGACAAACATATCATCACCGCTGCTGCCTGCGTTTTTGCGCCTGATTAGCTGCGGTACCCATCTAGTCTAAAGAATAATTGCATCCACGGTACCTCTCCTCTGCTGTATGGCACACATTGAACGTTCTGACTGCAAGCTCTATTTTTCTGTCTCTCATCTGGCATTATGTGGTCTTTTATTTTATATTTTTTTTTTTTCATCCCGTTTAGTTCTTGTTATGAGTATGTAGGGTATCGCTGAGTGTTCCTCAATAGGATGGTATGCAATTTGTTTAGCCTTGTTTTCTGTACCTCTTGGGGTCATAATAATTAAGAGACTGGAGTAAAGAGTGGTATGAGTAGTTGTGATAAGAAATAAAATGGTGTTAAACTACGAGGATTAGGCCTTAATTTTTGTATGGGTACACATTGCCACTTCTAAAAGCACATTTTTTCCGAAATCTTACAAAGCGAAAGTGTTATTTATTCACTCAATTTATTGTTATGCATTTTTGTTGTATATCATAAATGATAATATTTCTCAATTTTTAACTAAATATGAATAACATAATTTTTAGTAGCTTGTGACTAAATACACTATAAGAAAGGTCTTCAGAGACCATTACATAATTATAATTGTATAACCCTTTAACAATATAACATAATATAACCCTAACAATTTAACCCCGTAACATTATATAGCCCTTTTAATGAATATTAACATATATTATCACTACCACTAAAAAAAGGAAAAATTATTCAATATGATACTATAAACGTTAATCATTAATTAAAGAAAAACAACTAAAATAATTATCGTTAGGTTACAAATTCATTTTTCTGCAATTTTACAAAATTAACTTAGATATATTATCACAAACATTAAAAATAATGCTTTAGCTGTTTTATACATAATTTATAAGTATAGCAGCTGGTGTTATGTTAGTTTTGAATTAAAATATGCGTTTACAATTTTTAATCTACAATAATTTTAATATGTGCTGAAATATGGGAACCAAACAATGAAAACATTTTCATAAAAAAGAATTTTTTGTTTTTTTTTGTTTTAAAGTATTTCACAAATAAATAATTTTTTCTTGTAATTTGAATGAAAATAATTTCGCCTAAAGTCATGCCACTGAATGTAATTATATAACGCATTTACGTTAATTAATAATAATTCCTTGATATATATTGTTTTATTTAACTGCTTAAATATATAAGTAATAAAAGAGAAACTTTACAGACTACACATTTTAATTAATGTATTCTGAAGTGTTTGTGCAAAAATTTAACAGCGAATTTAATTAATTATTTTTTCTATAATTTTGCATTATGTATTTTTAATATTGTTTTTATATTATTCTTGTTGTCATAATATAATTACCAAAATTTTAGTAAATTATACAAAAAGGAGAAGTTAAACACTTTTAAAAATAAATTCTTATGAAATAACCTTATTTTAATTAATTGAGAAACGTTATCTTTGAAAAGAAGGCTTTTTTGTAATAAGCTAAGCTATAAAAAATAAAGAAATAAAATTAATAATTATGCATGAACTTTTGAAAGTATTACAACTTCAAATAGGAGAACAAGCTATTGACTATGATTATAGCATTTTCTTGAATGGGAATAAAAAGAATTTAAAAATTGCAGTGCTTGTAGTAGAAATTCCAGGTATTTGCCAGAATATTCATCAAAAAAAAGGTAAAAGTCTTTTAATTCCTGTTGTTGAATTTCTAAAATTAAGTAAATTCCTAATTATTTTTAAAAATTATATTTTTAATTTTTTCAAAAAAGTTTCTTCAAGATAAATGCTAGAAATAATGATCAGAATGCAAACTAAAAGTTAGAACAAAATGAAAAATGCACTTAAGACATGTAGTATTAAAGTGTTCTACTACAACAAGACAACATTTTTTTTTGTTAATCAAAAGACTTCATCTTTATCTTATATATGTCGCTTTTTTTATTGTCTTAATTTCGTTTACGAAAGATTTTCTAATCTAATAGATAAGACATCTAATAAGGTGTTTTTTTTTTTAAGTTTTACAGTTAAGAATAACTTTAACGATTTTAATTATAATTTTTAAAAAGGAGTTTCTCGAATTTTTAAAAATAACCCCTTTATTTATTTACGATAATTACTAAAACTGTAAAAAATATGTATAACAAAAGAAATACTTCAAATATTTCCACAAGCAAAATTTATAAAATAGGCAATAATTTTTTTTTATATTTCATTACATTTTTTAGAGGTTTTGAAATTTTCTGATAATATGTTAATGAAGAATATATGGTTAAACATTTTACAGTCAATTTTATACACTATTTTCTTTTACATGATTTTGACTTAACATGAATTTAAAAAAAAAAAAGCAATTCTATTTTTCCACGATTTATTTAGATTTAACACTATCGAACCAAATTCTATGAAGAAAATTTTGATTTACTTTCTTTTTTTTTTTAAAACTTCGACATAGGAGATGCGATTTCCATTTGCGGGAATTGCTCGAATTTCAAAGCCTCAATATGGAATTTTGTCTGCTTTGTTTTGGTCTGTGGTTTTCAACTGGAAAAGTTCCTTTTTTTTTTTTATAAACCTTTTTTTAATAATTATAACTCAAATCTTTTTTCTACAGTCCTTACATATTGTCACATAATTCACCTAAAACAAAAAGATGAAAGAAAAGCGAATTGGTATTAAAATATTATTGGATATTCAAATTCACATTTTAGATCGCCTTGCAACTAGATAAGATGCAAAGTCTTAGGAACGCACGTCTACATGAAGCTACCGTAAGAACTATCAAATATCTGTATTCTGTTCTGTTCTGTAAAGTTGTTCTCTTTTCAATATAAAAGAAAAGATGAATCGATTATTAGAAAGTCAGCATGTTCTGGAACAAATTTTGCATGATACACAAAAGATATTGTCAAAGAGAAAATGAAAAAATCTCTGATAATATGGATAGAAGATAAATTGCAAAAAAAAAAAAAAAAGAGTACTAGTAGACAGGAATGCCATCAAGCAAACAGCGTTAAGAATATATAGACGGAACAAAGAAATAGAACCAGTCACTTCATGTGAGTTAAACAAAAAGTAGAAATTTTCTACAAATACAGTTTGAAGACAGGTGATTTCAAAAGACATGCCAGAAAAAATTATTAGACAAATGACATTATAAAATAGCTTAGACAAAATACAAACGCCACGATTAATTACTGAATTCGTTCTTAAACCAATGAAACATCGGCAGCACAGGAGGCTAGTTAGTAATATCGTTCAAGAGATTACAGAAAGAATTTCACCAATGGCCTTCGTTAACCAAGACATCTCTTGTGTTACTAGTAACATTGCAGTCTTACACAAACGTATTCATTTATTGTCAGAAGTGAAAAACGGATAAAATCTTTTTATGTGTAACTCATGTTAGTTTGCCTAATGTTTACGTCCTTAACGAAAAAAAAAAAAGAAAACGAAAACATTAAGAAATTCGAGGAGATATGCAAAAAAAAAAAAAAAAAAATGTATATATATGTATATGTATAAATAAATATATATATATATATTCATGAAATTAATTTCTTTTTTTGTATATATATATATATATATATATATATAAATATCCTAACACAAAAAAATTAATTATGCGAATACAATTCAATGAATAAATTTCATCACATTTTTTATATTAAGTACTCTCTTACTCTTGATTGCAAATATGTCATTTCTTAACATTTTTTTAAAATTAAGCCTTCTTCCTTTCGTTCTCGAACTCACAGAATATCTTCAAACTTAGAATTTTTAAACATTAATCCAAGTCAGAAAACTTAATTTGTCGGCAAGGTAAACTCCTAGAATTCAAACCTCGCTTCCCATGCAAACTCCAAGATTCTTCGTTACTTTATTTACTTAATCATCCTTTTTTATCACTACCGAGTCATCTTTTAACTCCTATTACCATGCACATCACACAGAAATAACCGACTAAAATAACTTACTGAACATTACCCTATTGCTTCAATAACCTCCAGACAAACATATCATCGCCGCTACTGTCTGCGTTTTTGCGCCTGATTAGCTGCGGTACCCATCTGGTCTAAAGCAGTAATTGCATCCATGGTACCTCTCCTCTGCTGTAAGGCACACATTGAACGTTCTGACTGCAAGCTCTATTTTTCTGTCTCTCATCTCACATTATGAGTTCTTTTTATTCTTATTTTTTTCCATTCCCGTGTAGTTCTTGTTATGAGTATGTAGGGTATCGCTGAGTGTTCCTCAATAGGATGGTATGCAATTTGTTTAGCCTAGTTTTCTGTACCTCTTGGGGTCATAATAATTAAGAGACTGGAGTAAAGAGTGGTATAAGTAGTTGTGGTAAGAAATAAAATGGTGTTAAACTACGTGGATAGGGCATTAGTTTGTAAGGGTACACATTGCCACTTCTAAAAGCACATTTTTCGAAACCTTACAAAGTGGAATTGTTATTTATTCACTCAATTTATTGTTACGCATTTGTGTTGTGTTTTATATTATAAATAATAATATTTCTGAATTTCAACTAAATATGAGTGGCATAATTAGTTGTGACATAATTAGTTGTGACATAATAGTGAGAGACATAATTTTTGCAGTTTGTATATAAATTGTGCATTATAAGAAGGGTCTTCAGAGCCCTTTTACGTAACCTTCATTACAATTAAGAAAAGCAAATTTATTCTACATGTTTTTACAAACGTTTTAATATTTAATTAAAGAAAACATCGAAAATAATTATTGTGATGTTACAAATTTAATTTCTGAAATTTTACAACTTTTTCACATTTATTTCGATTAACTTGGATACAATATCATAAACATTTAAAATTGGCTGTTTAGAAAATAGCCAATGCATTATTTTAAATGTTGTTAACATACCAGCTGGTATTGTGTTAGTTTGAATTAAAATATGCTTTTATTATTTTTAATACACAATAATCTTAATTATATGCTCAAATATGGGGACAGAATAATCAAAGTTAGACATAAGTCACTTAAGTTAGATAAAAAGGTAAAATTTTGTTTCGAGGTATTTCACAAATAAATAATTTTTTCTTGCATTTTGAATGAAAATAAGTTTTCCTAAAGTAATTTCACTGAATGTATTTATGTAACGCATATACGTTAATTGATAGTAATTCCTTGATATATATTGTTTTATTTAATTGTATAAATATATAAGTAATAATAAGAAACACTTTACAGACTACACATCTTAATTAATGTATTTTGAAGTGTTTGTGCAAAAATCTAACTGCAAGTTTAATTAATTATAGTTTTCTATAATCGTACCTTGTGCATTCTTAATTTCTTTTGATTTTATGTCGTTCTAGCTGTCATAACAAACTTAGAGAGATAACAAAAAAAGAGTAAGTTAACCATTTTTAAAAATAAATTCTTATGAAATAACCTTATTTTAATTATTTGAGAAACGTTATCATTGAAAAGAAGGTTTTTTGTAATAAGATAAGCTATAAAAAATAAAGAAAAAAATTAATAATGATGCATTAACTTTGAAAGTATCATAACTTCAAATAGAAGCACAAGCTATTGACTATTATTACAGCATTTTCTTGAATAAATGAGAATACAAATTTTAAAAAACTTGCAATGCGTGTAGAAGAAATTTCAGAAATTTGCCAAAATATGCATAAAAAAAACGATAAAAGTCTTTTAATTCCTGTTGTTGAATTTCTAAAATTAAGTAAATTCCTCCTTATTTAAAAAAAAAAATTATATTTTTAATTTTTCAAAAAAGTTTTTCAATATAAATGCTAGAAATAATTATCACAACGCAATCTAAACGTAAGAACAAAATGAAAAAATGCACTTCAGACATGTAGTTTTAAAGTGTTTACTCCAACAAAACTCTGTTTTCGTCTGAAAGATAACTTTTTTTTTGTTAATCAAAAGGCCTTTATCTTTAATCTTATATATGTCGCTTTTTATTGTCATAATTTCTTTTCGAAAGATTTTCTAATCTAATAGATAAGACATATAATAATAAGGTTTTTTTTTTTTTTTTAAAGTTTTACAGCTAAGAATAACTTTAATGATTTTAATTATAATTTTTAAAAAAAGAGTTTCTCGAATTTTTAAAAATAATCCTTTTATTTACTTACGATATGTACAAAATCTGTAAAAATATATCTAATAAAAGAAATACTTTAAATATTCCTATTTAACTTGAAGCAAAATTTATAAAATAGGCATGAATTTTTTTTTTTTAATATTATTTTTTTTAAGATATTGAAGTTTCTGATAATATGTTAATGAAGAATATATGCTTAAAAAAAAAATTGTACACCCAATTTTGTTTTTACACTATTTTCGATTTTTACATGATTTTGATTTAACACGAATTAAAAAAAAACAATTCTATTTTTACACGATTTATTTATTTTGATTTAACACTATCAAACCAAATTCTATGAAGAAAATTTTGCTTTACTTTTATGTTTATAACTGCGACTTTGGAGATGCGATTTCCATTTGTAGGAAATTCTTCGAATTTCATAGCCTCAATATGGAATTTTTTCTGCTTGCATTGCATTTTGTGTTTGGTTTTCAACAGGAAAAGTGCCTTTTTATATTTTATGTACCGTTTTTTTTTAATTATAACAGAAATATATTTCTGTAGTTTTTAAATAATGTCACATAATTCACCTATAACGAAAAGCGAATGTTTATTAAAATATTATTGGATATTACAATTCATGTATATTAAAATTGCCGAAGATAAAACATTTTATGGATCGCCTTGCAACTGAACAAGATGCATCAATTATTCTGTTCTGTTAATTCTATCAAATATTCTGTTCTTTTAAAATGCAAATACAGGTTGGATGATAGATGTTTTGAAAGGCATGCGAGAAAAAAATATTAGACAAAAGACATTAGAGCATTATACAATGGTGAAGCCAAAACACAGCGATTAATTACAGAATCCATTCTTAAATTAACTGAAACATCTGTACCACAGTATATTTGTTACTAATATTGTTCAAAAATTACAGAAAGAATTTCACCAATGACCTACGATAACCAAGACATCTCTAGTATTAGTACTAACATTGCAGTCTTACACAAACGTATTCATTTATTGTCAGAAGTGACAACGAATAAAATGTTCTTATGTGTAACTTATATTATTTTGCCTAATGTTTACGTTATTAACAAAACTAAAAAAGAAAACGAAAACATTAAGAAATTCAGGGGAGATGCGCAAAAAAAAAAAAAAATAATAATAATAATTTCTTGAATATTTATATATATAATATGGATATAAATCTTCCTACCACAGAAAACTTAATTAAACTTAATTATGCGAATACAGTTTAATGAATAAATTTCATCACATTTTTTTTATATTAAACACTCTCATGTTCTTGGTTGTAAATATGCCATTTTTTTACTTTTTTAAATTAAGCGTTCTTCCTTTCCTTCCAGAACTCTTACTTCCCGAAAATATCTTCAGACTTAGAATTTTTAAACAGTAATCCGAGTTAGAAAACTTAATTTGTCGTCAAGGTAAACAAACTCCTCAGAATTCAAACCTCGCCTTCCATGCAAACTCCAAGATTCTTCGTTACTTTATTTACTTAATCATCCTTTTTATCCCTACCGAGTCATCTTTTAACTCCTATTACCATGCACATCACATAGAAATAACCGACTAAAATAACTTACTGAACATTACCCTATTGCTTCAATAACCTCCAGACAAACATATCATCATCAACGCTACTGCCTGCGTTTTTGCGCCTGATTAGCTGCGGTACCCATCTGGTCTAAAGAAGTAATTGCATCCATGGTACTCTCTCCTGCTGTATAAGGCACACATTGAACGTTCTGACTGCAAGCTCTATTTTTCTGTCTCTCATCTCACATTATGAGTTCTTTTATTTTTATTTTTTCCATTCCCGTTTAGCACTTGTTATGAGTATGTAGGGTATCGCTGTGTGTTCCTCAATAGAATGGTATGCAATTTGTTTAGCCTTGTTTTCTGTATCTCTTTGGGGTCATAATAATTAAGAGACTGGAGTAAAGAGTGGTATAAGTAGTTGTGGTAAGAAATAAATGGTGTTAAACTACGTGGATAAGGCATTAGTTTTGTATGGGTACACATTGCCACTTCTAAAAGCACATTTTCGAAACCTTACAAAGTGGAATTGTTATTTATTCACTCAAATTATTGTTACGCATTTGTGTTTGTTTTATATTATAAATAATAATATTTCTGAATTTCAACTAAATATGAGTGGCATAATTAGTTGTGACATAATAGTGAGTGACATAATTTTTGCAGTTTGTATCTAAATTGTACATTATAAGATGGGTCTTCAGAGCCCTTTTACGAAACTATACATGACCTTCATTACAATTAAGAAAAGCAAATTTTTTCTACATGTTTTTACAAACATTTTAATATTTAATTAAAGAAAACATCGAAATATAATTATTGTGAGGTTACAAATTTTATTTCTGAAATTTTACAACTTTTACATTTATTTTAATTAACTTGGATACAATATCATAAACATTTAAAATTGGATGTTTAGAAAATAGCCAATGCATTATTTTAAATGTTGTTAACATACCAGCTGGCATTGTGTTAGTTTGAATTAAAATATGCTTTTATTATTTTTAATACAGAATAATTTTAATTATATGCTCAAATATAGGGACAAAATAATCAAAGTTAGACATAAGTCACGTAAGTTAGATAAAAAGGTAAAATTTTGTTTTGAGGTATTTCACAAATAAATAAATTTTTCTTGCATTTTGAATGAAAATAAGTTTTCTAAAGTAATTTCACTGAATGTATTTATGTAACGCATATACGTTAATTGATAGTAATTCCTTGATATATATTGTTTTATTTAATTGTATAAATATATAAGTAATAATAAGAAACACTTTATAGACTACACATCTTAATTAATGTATTTTGAAGTGTTTGTGCAAAAATCTAACAGCAAGTTTAATTAATTATAGTTTTCTATAATCGTACCTTGTGAATTCTTAATTTTTTTTGATTTAATGTCGTTCTAGCTGTCATAACAAACTTAACTAAAATTTCAGTAAATTATACAAAAAAAAGTAAGTTAAACCATTTTTAAAAATAAATTCTTATGAAATAACCTTATTTTAATTATTTGAGAAACGTTATCTTTGAAAAGAAGGTTTTTTTGTAATAAGATAAGCTATAAAAAAAATAAAGAAAAAATTAATAATGATGCATTAACTTTGAAAGTATCATAACTTCAAATAGAAGCACAAGCTATTGACTATTATTACAGCATTTTCTTGAATAAATGAGAATACAAATTTTAAAAAAACTTGCAATGCTTGTAGAAGAAATTTCAGATATTTGCCAAAATATACATAAAAAAAAAAAAAAGATAAATGTCTTTTAATTCCTGTTGTTGAATTTCTAAAATTAAGTAAATTCCTCCTTATTTTAAAAAAAATTATATTTTTAATTTTTTCAAAAAAGGTTTTTTCAAGATAAATGCTAGAAATAATTATCACAACGCAATCTAAACGTAAGAACAAAATGAAAATACACTTCAGACGGGTAGTTTTAAAGGGTTCTACTCCAACAAAACTCCGTTTTCATCTGAAAGATAACTTTTTTTTTGTTAATCAAAAGCCTTTATCTTTAATCTTATATATGTCGCCGCTTTTTTTATTGTCTTAATTTCGTTTTCGAAAGATTTTCTAAACTAATAGATAAGACATCTAATAAGGTTTTTTTTTTTTTTGTTCGAGTTTTAAAGTTAAGAATAACTTTAATGTTTTTAATTATAATTTCTTAAAAAAGGTGAGTTTCTCGAATTTTTAAAAATAATTCTTTTTATTTACTTACGATAAGTGCTAAAATCTGTAAGAAATATATTTAACAAAAATACTTCAAATATTTCCATTTAATATTAAGCAAAATTTATGAAATAGGCAATATTATTTTTTATATTCTATTAAATTTTTTTTATAGTTTGTTTTCTGATAATATGTTAATGAAGAATATATGATAAAAAAAAATGTACACTCAATTTTGTTTTTACACTATTTTCTGTTACATGATTTTGATTTAACACAAATTAGAAAAAAAAAGCAGTTCTATTTTTACACGATTTATTTTGATTTTATCGAAACAAATTCTTTGAAGAAAATTTTGCTTTACTTTCGATTTTATAACTGTGACATTGAGATGCGATTTAATTTGTAGAAATTCCTCGAATTTCAAAGCCTCAATATGGAATTTTTTCTGCCTGTCTGCATTTTGAGTTTGGTTTTCAACTGGAAAAGTACCTTTTTTTTTTATAAATGTTTGTTTTATTAATTATAACTGAAATTTATTTTTCTGTAGTCCTTACATAATGTTACATAATTCGCCCATAACAAAAACGAATGGATATTAAAATAGTATTCGATATTAAAATTCATGGATATTAAAATTCCCATTTTAGATCGCGTTCCAACTGAACAAGATGCAAAGTCTGTAGGAAAGCATTTTTATCTACATGAAGCTACCGTAAGAACTATCAAATATCTATATTATGGTCTGTTCTTTTCAATATCAAAATAAAAGATGAAAATATTAAAAAGTCTGCATCTTCTGAATAAATTTTTGTATCATCCCCAAAGATATTGTCAAAGAAAAATGGAAAATTCTGGTAATATATATAGAAGATAAATAGCAGAAAAGATTAGTAGAGAAAATGCCATCAAGCAAACAGAGTTAAGAATAAATTAATGAATTGGAACCAGACTTTGCATCTGAGTTAAACAAAAAGTATGGATTTTCTACAGATTGAAAAAAGAAAAGTACGATGAAAAAGTTTTCAAAATGAAAAGTTTTTTTTACAATGAAAAAAAGTTTTTTTTAAAAAGGATGCGAGAAAAAAATATATTAGACAAAAGACTTTCAAAATTTTACAATGGCCAAGTCAAAATACAAAAACAATGATTAATTACTGAATTCATTTTTAAATCCACTGAAATATCGACACCATGGGAGGCTATTTACTAATATTGTTGAAGAGATTACAGATAGAATTTCGCCAATAGTTGTAATTTCGCCAATGGCTTCGATAACGAAGACATTTTTAATGATAGCAGTAATATTGCAGTCTTGCACAAACATATGCATTTCTTGTCAGAGGTGACAATGAATAAAATATTTTAATATGTAACTCATATTATTTTGCTTAATTTTTCGTTTTTTTTGGATTAGTGCCATGATTTTTATCTTTTCAAATGACAATTTACTTTATATATGTGTATTGAATATTCTAACATGAAAACTCATGGTTTATTACATTATTTTTGTTTATTACTTAGGACTGAAACCAATATTCTATTTATTTTTTACAGATACAATAAACGACTTTTCTTACATACTTTTTTTGGGAGCTAATCTATCGTGTAAAAACAGAATAAGGTGTACTTTTAATTTTACTTAATTTAATTTTAAGGGTGTCAAATGTGTTGTACTTACACCATGAGTTAAAAAAATACATTGTTTTTAATTCCACATGAATATTTTTTGTCAGTGTTTTTAGGAGAAGTACAAGAGATTAGATATTTTAATAAATTTTACAAAATTAAAAATTGATTATGAATTTTTTTAAAGATTTTTTTTTTTTCCAAAAATTTTCAACCTTCCTTGCTCACAAGATTTCGTTTACAAAAATGATATTAATAATACAAAAACTATTGTAATAGTAACAGGTGCATATTTTTTTATTTTATACATAAATAAAATTGCTATATGTTTTTAAAACATAAATTTATTATTATTTTTTAATTTTCCATATAAAATCTACATTTTTAGAAAAAAAAATTACATACATTAAATTTTTGGCGTTAAACTGTATTTCTATAATCCACATGCTTAACAAATTCCAATATTAATCGTGTATTGCGTTTTAAAATATCCTGCGTGCATTCTCAAAATATGCAATATAAATATAGCTTTTAAAGATAAAATTTCAATTTAAACATGCATAAAAATAAACTTGTAGTTTTCCTTCATTCATAAGAAGGATTTTAAATTTAGCTAATTTTTTTCTTTTTTTTACTATGAGGGCTTCAAATGGTTTTTTTTTTATATTATTTTTTTTCAGAAGTAACACTTAATTATTGAGCAGCAACCTTAACCAGCAGCAGTTATTTTTGTAAACATTAGTGCAATGTCAATAATGCTATTTGTATCAAGTTTTTCAGCATTGTTGTTCACAAATAAACGACTAGATGAAAGATTTACTCTTAGCACTTTTTAACTGGACTTTTATCCATGAATAAAGATTTATTTTCTTATACACCAAACACTTTTTTCATAGATAATACCTCGAACTGTCTTTTTTCAAGGTCTTTTATCCGAAACTCATTTAGGAAATGAAAAACTCATCTTTAAAGAAAACAAAAAAACCTTTTTAACTTTTTTTTTAGTTCTGTGGGCCTCAAATGATGATGTTTTTTCCCCAGGAGAAGTAACAGTTAATTATTGAGCAGCATACCACTTCAGTTATTTTTGTAAACATTAGGAGAATGTCAGGAATGCAACTTGCATCACTCTTTTCAACATCGTTGTTCACAGATGAACGACTAAATTACAGCGTTACCTACCCTTAGCACATTTAACTGGACTTTTATCCAGGAACGAAGGTTGATTTTTTTAACACCAACCCCTTTTTTTCATACTTGTTACCTTGAACTCTCTTCTTTCTACGTCTTTTACAAGAAACTCCATTAGGAAATGAAAATTTCATCTTAAAAAAAAAAAAAAAAATTTTCAACAGAAAAAAAAATGAAAAACCAGAGTGCAATAACGAACCAAACTTTAGCTTGATTTGACTTGATTGCGCTATTTAAACTAGACATAAATATAACTGCAAGAGTCAGAGTTCATTTCACTGTTGCAATATTAAAAAAAAAAATAATAATAATAAGACTTTGTTGTAAATAAAAAAAAAAAAGTGTTTTTTTTCGAAAAGGAAAGTGAAACTAAACCATGGGATTGGTGGTGCCTAATTTGTTAATGCTGAATTTTGTAAACATCGCTTTGCACTTTTAAAAACTAGACTAAACATACAGTTCAAAATTGATTATTTATATAGATGAATATGCTGGTATACATAGTTAAAATGAATGATGCTGATTAAGTAAAAAGAAAATTGTACATTTTAAATTCAAATATGTTATAGTTATGAAACATTAAATATTATTTGTTTGTAAAAAATAGAATAGCTTTTTTAAGATCCTCTTTCATTGATGATCTAAAATATTTTTTTACACCTGACACTTACTTGGATTCCTGTTAAATCTATAATTATCTTTACTAAGGTTCCATTATTGAAGGGTACGATTGAATCTTTATTATTAAATTTTAAGTAATCAGTATTATCAGAATACATTATCACAATTAAGAATCCTAATTATCAGAATACAGATAAACTAATTATTTTTAAGGAGATGTCAAGTGTCAAAGTTTTATGATGACTACGACTCTTGATTCAGATTAATATTATATCTTAATTGATTACATGGACAATGGATAATTCTTTTTTCTGAATATATTTTTATGACATCAAATTAAGGTTATAATTTATGACCACGGATAATATAAAGGACATAATTTTAGATATTACATGACATAAAAACCATGTATGTGGATGAAAACTTTTGAGTAAAAGTAAAAACTTTTGTGCGAAATCTCAACCTCAATCTCAAGTATTTAACCATGCATTAATAATAATTATTAGATTAAAAAATTAATTAAATTAAAAATTATCTAACAATTTTTATTACATGTATATTGAAACTCGAAAAATCTTCTTATCCAAACATTATTTTAATTAATTGATGAATCCCAACGACTTTTCTTAAAATATTAATTAAACATGCAATTTTGGAATTTATATTTATGATGATAATTTTAAGAAAACCAATTTTAATTTAGTTGATTCCTTGACATATTATCAGTATTCATACTAATTCTTATTTAGAAGAACAAAAAAAAAAAAAGTTATGTTTTTGCATTACTAATTTTTAGTATAATTTTAATGCAGCAATAATACGTAAACTACAATCTGTGATACCATCCGTTATACATTTTTTTCTTTTAACTTCAACTTTCAAAACATTTCAATATAAAAACTAAACATTTAATGCGAATGGAATATGGAAATTCTGATTTTAGCATACTTATTTGGCAAAATGATAGAATGTCTAGCTCGTCTTAAAAAAGAACAATTTTAGCAATTTTACCAGATTTATAGCAAAATTGCAATAAAAAGTACTAAGATAAACATTATTTTAATGAACAACTGATGAAACCTAAAAAGACTCGTCTTACACTGGCGATTATGACGTCCTAAACTAATTTCGTTAAAAGATTAATGCAATTAGCCTCACACTTATAACTGCAAAGTAATTTTTCCCCATTAGGTAGCAAGCTTATTTTCCCCAAAGAAGTTCTCATGGACTCAAACATTTAATGTAGAAAGCAAATACATATCTCAGGATAAGTGCTTCATACAGCGTTAGTGAAAATGGTAGCACGGAAATAATCTAATTGTCTTTTATCGTTTACTAGATGTGGGAATAAAGTGTTTTAGGATTCAAGGGGGAAAGTGGAGAAGAGTTTCTTGCAGAAGAATAAAGATAACGAGGGAAAAAGTCAACTCGAATTTCGAATCTTCATAATAGAAATTACTTGCTTCGGTGATTCGGTCGAAATAAGAACTATTTCGATTTGTTCTCTTTCGCGAAATACCGAAATTGATTCCGTTATATTAATAAGTTGGAGGGTGATTGAGGCGTGTAAATTGCCAATACCAATAAGCGTACTCCTTAAAAAGCACATTCATTCGGATGCAGTTAAGCAACTTTTAATCTGTTCGATGAACCCGAGGCCTCGGAATAAATGTCACTTAATGAACAATTTAGAAATCCTTTGGCATACTAGCTTTTTAATTAAAGTTTCTTTGGCTTAAAACATGTAAAAATTTATGTTTTATTACTAAGTAAAAAATCAAAATTGCAGATCTTGTAGTATAAATTGTCTTTTTATATTTAATACTAAGCAATAGTTAAAATAATAAAAGCAATAGTTGTCTCTTTAAATTACTTAATAAATTTTTCAACATTTTATTAAAAAATATTAAGCATGCAAAAATAAGAAATCAGTTAATTCTGAAAAATGGATAACGTAGTGTTGTCAGTTGTGCAGCTGTATTGTAATCCGGATTGTATCAGTAATTGTTACTAAAAGCAATGAATATAATTGTCTTTTAAGATTGGATAACAAATTTTCTTTTTAGAAGTTTATTAAAAAAATAAACATGCAAAAGTATGAAATCGGAAGATAGTTCTGAAAAATGGATACTGTGGGGTGGTCGGTTGAGCAGATGGATTTAACTGGGAGTGGGTTGGGGCTGATAATTACGACACCGATTTGAGAACACACATCTTTATTTACAAGCAGAAACACGATATTCATACAAATAAGAGATATACACTATTTAACACATTTAAAAAGAAATATAATAATAGATTCGTGGAATTATTTATTAATTAATTATAAGTATAATTTAATGTAGCAATTTTTTTTTTTATAAACTATAATATGGGATTACTATCTGTTGGAAATTTTTTAATCTAGGCTTCAACTTTGAAACTTTTCAATATAAAACATTAATAGTTTAATGCATATGCAATATGAAAATTCTTATATTAGCAGATTTATTTGGCAAAATGCTAAAGTGTCACGCTCATGCATTAATAAAAAAAGAAGAAAACAAGTGCTATAAAACTTTCACCAGATTTATAATTAGATTACAAAAAAAAAAAAAAAAAAAAAAAAAATACTCAAACGAACATAATTTTAATGAACAACTGATATATTCTTTTACTTCGAACTTTATATTTAAGACATTTCAATACAAAAGATTAACCATTTAATGCATATGTGATACGAAAATTTTGATTAAATTTCTTATTGAAAGAACTAAAACAAGTATTTGAGGTATTTCTATCATACCAATAATATAATTTTGTTCAAACTATGCCTTAACTACAAACATTGATACCATTTTTAACAACTAGTTTGGAGACATTTTATTCAAATTCATTTCCTGCAGAAAATTTTATTTATCTGAAACATTTATACATTTGTTGGTGAATGTAATATGGAAATTTGAATACTGAAGACTCTCTAAAATGCTAGTGTGCCTCAAAGCTCCCATAAATTCCATAGTAGAAAGTGATCAACCTCCCTATGAAGTTTCGAGCAGATTTTGAGGTCAATGAAAAAAAGAACGTAGAGACGATCATTATTTTAATTAACAACTGATGAATACCTTTTTACTCATCTTTAAAACATTTCATGATAATGCACATGAAAATTCTACATACTGATTTCTTTAGCGAAGCTCTTGAGTTCAGTCTTTACATTATTTGCTACAAAAAAAACGTAGCCTTGCAATTCGGATTTATGTAATAAAACATTAAAAGTACTTTCTATAGGACGAAATAGACATTTTTTAATGAACAACTGATGAATCGTAATGATTCAAAAAAGACCGGCAATTATGACGCCCTAACTACACGTGTCGTTAAAGATTAATGCAATTATCCCCTAACACTCATAACTGAAAATAATTCTTCCCCCAAGAGGTAGCAAGCTTATTTCCAAAGAAGTTTCATGATACCAAGACATTTAATGTAGAGAGCAAATAGAGTGCACCCCCGCCAAAGTGCTTTTCGGCGTTAGCGAAATTTGGTGCTAACGGAAATAATCAAATTATCTTTTATCGTTTACTAGATGTGGAATAAAGTGTTCAAGGTTCAAGGAGAGAGTGGGGGGAAGAGTTTCTCATGCCAGAAGAATAAAAGATAACGAGGGAAAGTCAACCTGAATTTCGAATTTTCATAATCGAGAAATTACCGTTGCTGATTAAGTGAAAAAAAGAACTATCACATTTTTACCCTTTCTTTCCATTTGATTGTCTCATTATCAAGGAGAGGTAATTGGGGTATGTAATGCGCCAATAACAATAAGCGTACCTCTAAGATATTGATCATGATGTAGTTAAGAAACTTCTTTGAATATGTGTTTTTTTTTTCCATCTTCTATTTCCAATCTCCTGGAGCCTGGGAATAAATGTGTCACTTTAATGAATTAATTGAAAACTTTTGAATAAGGCCCAATCGAATAAAATTCTTTCCGGCTTAATGTAAAATCGCGGTGTTTTTTGTACGGCAAAAGTAATATGCGTGGTCTTATTATTATAGAATAATTTTTATTTAATAAAAACAATGGATATAATCGCCTTTAAATTTTTGAATTTAAAATACACATATTACATGATATTATATAAACCCACATGTATGTAGATCGAAATATTTTTCTTGAGAGTAATCTAAGTTTTAAAGGCAGAGACACACATAAGATATTTGAAAATAAGCATCAAACCATGCAGACATAAAAATTATTAGATATTATTTCAAAATTGCCAAACAATTTAATACCACATACAATTAAACTCAAGTTCATTAGATAAAACAATATTTTTAATAAATTCTTTGAATCCCAACGAATTTTCTTAAACATGCATTAAATATGCAGTAATCTCAACTTGATGATAATTTAATTTTTTTTATTTATTCCATGGCATGAAATCAATTTACAAATACTTCCTTGAGTCTCTACACAAATGGTAGTAAAAACTTCTACAACAATAAAAATATAAACTATAATATGTGATGTATCTGTTGGCGGTAATCGGACTTTGAAACATTTCAATAGAAAAAGACAAAATAACAGCAGGTGCATGAATTCTTGGAAAATGCTAGAAGTGCCCTCGTTCTCAGAACAAGTGCTATGAGAATAAGAAGAAGAACAAGTGCTAAGAGAAACGTAAGAAGAAATAATCAAAGTTCTTACAGTGTTTTACCAGACTTATACTACCAGTCAAGTACTTGATTACATTGTCAAATGTATTATGCTAACCGATTGAATCCTTACTTCAGAACATCATCTTTAAAAACATTTCATATAAAAGATTTAACATTTAATACGTGTTTTAAGGGGTCATCGATCATCTCTTGAAGGATATTGGGCCGATTTCCTTGCCAAAATGCCGTTAGATTCATCAGTTGCTTGCCGTATCGTGCATCTAGCGCTTTTTTTAATTTTATTATAAATTATGAATGCAACAAAAGCCATCATACCAGTAAAAAAAAGTGCTATAGAAGTTTTTTACCCTCAGATTTATATCAAAATTACAAAAGTACTTAGACGCACATTAATAAACAACTGATGAATCCTAATGACTCGTCTCACACTCGACGATTATGGAAGCCTAACTAATTTCGTAAAAGATTAATGCAATTAGCCTCACACTATACCTCTTAAAAATAATTTTTCCCTATGTGGTAAGCTTATTTCCCCCTGAAAGTTTTCCTCTGGACCCAAGACATTTAATATAGAGCAAATACATATTCAGCCAGTGCTTCTTTTCGGAAACGTGTGGGAGTATCAACTCGAATTTCTCACCATAATAGAAATAAACTTTCACTGATTGCGAGTAAAAGCAACTTATTTCCATGTGTCTTCGCGAAATACCGAAATTGATTCTGTTCTATTAATAAGGGGAGAGGGTAGATTGAGGCGTGTAAGCGACAAAATACCCTCAAGCGTACTCCCTAAAAGCATATATTGACTCGATGAAGTTAAAAAAAATTTTTAACATAGTTCGATGAACCTGGGGCTCGAATAAAATGTCACTTTAATAAACAATTTGAAAATCCTTCTGGCAAAGTTCCTCTTTTCCTTGCTTGTGTGTGTGTAAAAACACGTTTTGTTATAAAGTGTAAAAACGTCTGATCTATTATAAATTGAATTTTTATTTAAATACTAAAAGCAAAATGAATAAATGTCTTTCACTGATAGTAAATTTTCTTTCGAGCTACACGAAAAACACAAAACATTGAAATTATAATTCGGTGAACATAATGCCCTGAAAAATGGATAATAATAGTGTTGTTGCTGTCTCAGGATGGATTGTAAATGTATGTGGTTGCTGCTAAGAAACCTATATTTTGAGAATCACAGTACATTTACTACCCAGAAACACGATACACATGGTGAATTATATATATTAATAACTTTTCATACATCTCAAAAGGCATAAGTAATTATAGATTCGTGAATTATTTATTTCCTTTTAAATAAATGTATAATTTTAATTAGTTAATCATTTTTATAAACCACAATATGATGCCATATGTTGGAAATATTAATCTAGTCTTCAACTTTGAAACATTTCTGGGCTTCACAAAAAGTTTATACATTGAATGCATATGAAGTGAAATTCTGGATATTAACTGATTTTCTGCAACTGATAGAGTGCCTGCTCATTCAGCTAGTAAAAAAGCTGACAAGTGCTATAGAAGTTTTACCAGGTTTTTAATAAAATTGTAGTATCTTTAGACGAACATTAAGTTTTAATGAATAACTGATTAATCCTTACTTATCGAAGGTCTTACACCGGCCATTATTATGACGTCCTTATCTGAATTTCAAAAAGAAAGATTACCGATTAGTCTCACACTTATAACTCCAAAATACATTCCCATTAGGGTAAAGCGTAAAGCTTATTTTACCAAAATCAAGTTCCTGGACTCAAACATTTCATCAAAGCAAATACATCTCTCAGCGAAAGTGCTTCGTACGGTATCCCTTGAAAGCACGCAAAAAATCTAATTGTCCTTTAAATGTTTACCAGATGGGAATAAAGTGCTTCTCAGCTGTCTAGGAGTGAAAGTGGGAAAGACTTCTTGCAGAGGAATAAAAGATACAACGAGGAAAAGTCAACTGAATACCACATCGAATCACAGCTGATTAAAAGAACTATGCTTCCATTGTTTTTTCTCGAAATACCGAAATGATTCCGATATATTAAGCTTAAGGGAGAGGGTGATTGAGGCGGTAAAGCCAATAATAAGCGTGCTCTATAAAGCACAAGATATCCCACCTCGGGATGAAGCTGAGAAATCCTTTTGAATCTGTGTGATGAACAATTTTAAAAATTGGTATAGTGACTTTGCGAATTTTTATCCGGTTGTAAGATGTCTAAAAACAATGTTTTGTTATCTAAGTAAAAGTAAAAATGCGTGATCTTATTAAAAACAGGCTATTATTTTTTTTTTTTTAAATACCAGCGTAACAATTGTCTTTTAAATTTTTGGGTAGAATTTTAAATTAGTTGTTACACATTTACATAAAAACCTTTTGCATACAGATGAAAAATAAATTTGTTTACCCATAAGGATTTTTTAAGAAATATTGAAAAAGGTTCAACCAATGCATTGGTAAAAATTATTAGATAAGATTTTTTGGCGTTATTCAACAATTTTTATAACATATAAGGTTGCGTGAAATTACTTAGCCAAATAAATATTATTTTTAATAAACTGATGCATCTTAACGACTTTTCTTAAAATACACTGAACATGTAATTTGTAATTTCTATTTATGATGATAATTAAAAATTATTTTAAATTCATCTATTCCATGGCATAAAAACTGAATTCATACTAATTTTATTTATTATTAAATCATATGGCCTTTTATTTATTATTAAACTGTCATGTATTAACAATGTAAAATAGCAACCATAATATGTGATGTTCATCTTCGTTGTAAACATTTGCACTTCAACTTTGTAATCATTTATATAAAAGAATGTGTATGTGCATTAAATTAATTTGATGCATATGCAATATGGAAATTATGATATTAACAGATTTATGTGCAAAATAATACCAGTGTCTTACTCTATGTTAAGGACAAGCTTTTTAGAACTTTTACCAGATTTATAATAAAATTACAAAAAGTATTAGACTTTAAATTCATTGTTTAATGAACAACTTCGATGAACTCTAATGACTGGTCTTACACTGGTGATTATGACGACCTGCAAACCTCGTTGCTATATTAACGCACGCCTCTTATAACTGCAAAATAATTTTTTCCTCATTAGGTGCAGCGTAAGCTTATTTTCCAAAGAAGTTCCCGCTGGATCTCAGACATACATTTAATGTAGAGAAATACATATTCCCCACAAAAGTGTTGATTAGTGAAATTTCAAATGAAAATAATCTGAATTGTCTTTTATCGTTTTCTAGATGTGAATACCAAAAGTACAGGGTTCAAGGAGGAAAGTGGGGCATGAGCTTCTGGGTGCCATCAAAAGATAACGAGGGAGTGAAAAAAGTCAACCTCGAAAATTTAGAATTTTCATAATAGAAATTACTCGCTTCTGCTGATTTGCGAAAAAAGCACTCTTTTCCGCTTGTTCCTGGTTTTTTATTATTTAAATGCTAAAAAAATGAATATAATTGACTGTATTGATATCAGAATTTTAAATAGTTATTACATGGCATAAAACCATGTATGTAGAAGAAACATTTCTTTAGTAAAGTAAGTACTTAAGCATTATCTCAACCATACATTTAGGAAAATTATTAGATAATATTTTAAAAATTATTTTACCATATATAATGAAACCCCGAAAAGTATAATTAGCCAAACATATCGCCCATTTAATGATGATTCTTATCGACTTTCTAAATTATGTTAATTGAACATACATTTTTTTTAAAAACATTTATTAAGAAATTTCCCTTATTTCTGATGATAATTAAAAATCAATTAATTTTTTTCACGTGGCATGTAACCCGTGTTCATACCACTTTTGGTGATAATTAAATTACATTACAACTTTAATGCAAGTATAAAATATAAACTATAATAGTATGTGATGCCATCTGTTGGAACATTTTACTCTTTTGTACTTCAATTTAAACATTTTTATATAAAGATTAAACATTTAAATTATTATGCAATATGGTTCAATATTAGCAGATTTATCATGCTGCCAAAGAGATAAGTGTCATAGAAGTTTTACTTATTTATATTAAATTCTCAAAAAAGTACTTATAAGCACCATTATTTTTAAATTGAATAACCGATAAACTTAATGCCGTCTTTTACACTGGCGATTATGACGGTCCCAATCCAAACCAAGACATTTGATGACGAATGGTTGTTA
>BPLR01015820.1:0-23575 GCA_021605095.1 Caerostris extrusa
TGTGCATCATGGAAGGAAAAAATGGTTCTACATTTATTCGCACTTCTGCATTTATTGTCTAATTTCTGCAACAGATATTTTTGGAAGGATTCTTTCGTGTGGATACAGACCAGAATTCTGTGAGTAGATGCGGCCGAAGACCTTCCCAAATCTCAAATCCCTGGTTTATAGAGTTTTGATAAAACAATTTTGGATTATTTCCTCCAATATTTACTAAAATTTACTCACGGTATGTAAAAAGTACTGAGAACATTATAAAACTATATCAATATAAACTTAAAAGATAGATTTGAACACTCTTTAATGCAAGGAAACTGTACTGAACAAATTTTTATTCGAGGTTGCTGGTAATGCACTCGATTCCATGTAATACATTGGCAAATAACTAAAGAGTGATTGAATGTCTGCCTTAATGCTTGAAATATACGCTAAGCAATCTTTAGCTTTCGGGGGAGATTCATAGCCCTGTTCCCGCTGTACCGAAATTCCCGATTGAATGTTTAAGAAATATAAGTACATATTTTAGGGTAATTAATATTTTACTTAATTTCGGGTTCCACTTCGGATTCTAAAACGACAAACTTAGGTTTGATGTGTCGCTCTACGGTCATTTTGTGCACACTTTAGGCTAATTAGACTGGGATCCACAGTTTAATGGCAATCTTAGACAAAAGTGATGTAAATTTTCACACCTCGGCAATTTTTTTTTTAATAATTTCCGTTTTTGTGTTTAGTTTTTGCAAAAAGTTAAAACAATAAAAAAATAATAAATGCAAAATATTAGGATAATAAATAAAAAAATTCTGGTTTCAAATGGAGGATTGCATACACATGCTTATCTTTTGTTGTAATGCAGTGGTTGCTGCCTGTCTAAAAGTAGATTTCAATAATTTTATAAACGATGGACACTTCATTCCACTAAGATAAATTTCGATTAAAAGAAGCAGTGCGAGTTTTGCATCGAATTATGAGAATAATTTATATCATGTGGTCTTAACCTTATTTTTATTTTAAAACAAAGATTTGCAATCATTTCCTTTCAGTAAAAATAAACGTAAATTGACGAATTTGATCTATATATATATATAGATAAAATTGATGAGACTGGACATACGCGACGAAAACAAATATGATATATGGAATTTCACCATGGTTTTTATGGTTTTATAAACTTCTATGATATATATATGTATATATATATATAGAGAGAGAGATTTTTTAAAATATTCAACATGTGGTGTTTCGTTGAACAATATATTTTAGAAAAATATTAGAAATATCTCGACTGATAAATCTGGCATTAATCCTTTAAAAACTTAAAATATTTTTAATAGAAATTTGGGATTATGCTATTAATCCTTCGTCCATCATCTCCGAAGAGAACCAGTTCTTTAATCCACAGTGTGATTAAATGCACAATCCAGATATTTTGCCGAATTGTTGCAATTGCTTCTAAAAAGAATGGACATGATCTCCACACAAACTAATGATATTTTCAGAGACAACAAAAACTTTTCAAAATGAAATTTTAATTTACTAAAATTAAGTCATTTTATATAATTCATTCAAATAATAATTATCTGTCTTTTTATCTATTGCAATTTCTCTGCTATTTTAATTGGTTACTTGCTGTGAGAATAAATAGTTAATTGATGCGAGTTCACTGTCATTGCAGAATCAAATCATTTACACTGCAAATATATGCAGTTTCTGTAATTCTTATTACATAATGGTTCTTCATCAACTGTTGCTTTTATCATCATTCCTCTTTACCCCTTTTAATAAGCTAAAATTAGGTTACGTTCTATCCACTAAAACAAAGCTAAACAACAATCGACATTTGCGATGATAGTCGTAGGTAAAGATCGGTAAATAATCACCTTCTTCCCCATTCTGCTATTTTGCAATTTTTCCTTCTATCCAGCTGTTTGAAAACGTATTCCATAGTTATTTCTATAATTTGTTCTCTGAAATTCTTTAAATAAGGATGTACTGTGAAGTCCTGCTGTAATGCATTCATTTCTCGATTAATTTACGATAATATTTTCCAAGTATGGAAACTGTACACGGAGTCAAAGTAATGACGCAGTTAGTTAATTCGTGACTGTTGCTTCTCTGGTGCAGTCAATACGAAAGTTCCCTTGCACTCAACAGAGAGCTAATCCTAAACTGTATTACTTTAATCAAGATTTATAATAAAATGATAATCGCATTCGATAAAGAATAAAGTATCATTTTTAAACGTATATTGCTTTGTATCTACAAATAATGTAACGAATAATTAATAGACTGTTTGTCACGATCTTTGAAACAGCAACTTCTTAAAATTAAATGCAATGTATATTTTACCATAAAAAAATTAAATTTATTCGAGTAAATAAATTTCGTTACGTTTAAATATCTTAACAGAAATGTTAAATTATATCATCAGTTTGAAAGTCATGAATTTTGTTCGAGTTCCTTTTCTGACTAAAAACATTGCGTACTGTATCTTTAACGTCAAAGTGGTTTTAAATTCAAGTTTTCAAATTTATTATGGAAGAGGTAAGAATAAATTGCAATATTGTAAATTGGTAAGACAAAGTTCCTCATATTTCATGAAACAGTCAATGTTAAAATTAATTTTTGAAAAACTCATGGAAATCCAGAGTAAATCTCTCATGTTAGTAATTCTAATGTTTTTGTATGATATTCAAAAGAATAAGTTTCAGGCCATGCATTCCAATTCGCAGATGTAAATTATTTAGTGTGCGAAAATAATATAAACTAGATTCGGATTGAATGACTTTATTTGTAATAAATATGATTATTGAAACCTATATTTCAAATGAACGATTAATAGTACACTTTGTTGCATATAATAAACTGTAAAAAAGGATTAAATGCATATAAACAAAAGAGAAATCAATTTGCTACAAAAAAATCGTTCATTCGCTACTTGTGGAACATTTTAGGTAATTATTATTACAATAGAAAAAATTAATAAATTAACATGCTACAGTAAATTAAAATATTCACCTATTTAGGGTTCTTTTTTTCTAAATCTAATGCAGAGTTTCCAATGCTAAAATGGTATTAATTGAATTAAAGTCATGTATAATTAATATCATTAAGATGAATGAGTAAGGAAGTAAATGCTCTTAAAAATGTTTTATATGAGTAAAATTTCCGTACAGAACGTATTGAAATTTATTTGGTAATATGTATTAAGATTTTTTTTAATTTAATTTCAAACTAGAGATCAATGTAAATAAAATATATCTTTAGATTCAATTATAGAAATTTCAGGGAATCTGTTTATTATAATATACAAATATAGAATAAATGTATACGATAATTTCACATTTAAATAGGTTTAATTGATAAATTACGCTCCATTTAGAAATTGAATCTTTATTTGTTCGATACTTAAGCACAATTTAAAACAAGCAATAGAAAAAAAATTTTAAGTCAATTCCTACTTTTTTTCACTATATTGCAGAAACTCCTTAATAAATAATTTTCATTCATTTTTCTGAGTTTATCTGGCGCCATCTATTGGTAGATATATGCAACTTAAGTCTAAAAAAAAAAAAACTAAAATTAATTAATTAAATTTAATGAATGAATTAATATTTGAAAAAACTGTATTAACATCCAGTGTCATCCACTACAAGTTTCAAAAAATGTATTTGAACTTGATTGGACGAGTAAAAGTATTTTATTAACGATTGAAATTTTTACAAGATATATATAGGGAAAGTGTGTGCTATTAAAAGGAATTAAATTACATAATTCTTAAAATAACAACTCTTAAAATTATATATTACTTTTATTCATGCATAAAAGTCTGTAAACCAGAAATAGAACAAAATGTTTTTAGCTAACAGGTATTAATGTTGTTTGCTTAAAACACTCAATTGTGTTTCTAGTTGAAAAATTGTTATAAAATATTTATATACCTATACAAAATAAAATATTAGCTCAGAAATAGAAAAATTTGCTCAAACACAAGCATAATTTTAAAATATTTAAAAATTTACTGGAAATTTAAGTTGAATTAGACAAGAAAAATGCAATTATTTCTATACAAGAATGTTTGTAAACCAGAAACACAAATTTTTAAGCTAACAGCATTACAGATACAAATATTTTAAAATATTTATATTCGTATAAAAACACAAATATCAAAAACTGTAAAATTTAAAAAAATTCCGAAATTAGGAAATAATTATTTAAAGTATTCTGATGCATTTATCATCTCAGAAATTTAATTTTTTTTAACATTGGAATTAAATTATTAACATTTAAACATTGGAATTTTTGTTTTTAAAAAAAAATGTTTTTGTTAGATTATATATAATTTTTAGACCGTTAAAATAAATTTCCGATGTTTAAAATCAAAATCGGATCTTTTAAATATATATATATATATATATAATTCAAAGAAATCGCTTGATGATAAAAAAAAAATAAATCCACGTGCGTGATCCGCGACAACTGAGGGGTTCACTTCGTTACTAATTACATCGAGTATGTTAGCAATCTGCGGATCCTTACACGGAAAGAGATTTAGATGCGTAAATTAATGCCTGAAAAATATATTCATAATAAAACTAAATTATTAAAATATGTAATTCGCTGCAAACAACGTTGTGAGGGGTTCTGGAAAACCCTTTACAGACAAGTTATTTAAAGATGACATTCAGAGAATTTATTAAATGAAATAATTTTATTTAAAAAATAGTTATCCTGCAAACTTGTTTGATTTTGATGAAAATATTATTCAATAATAAGTATAATTATTGGAGTCTATTATTTAAAGTGGAAATACAGTAAGACATCTGTGATTTTTGTTATAAAATGCCGATAAAAATTAATCAATGTATTACCAATTTTTCTTAAAACCATCTTCCAATCTGTACTTGACAAGCAAATTAGTTAATATGTTTTACCTTGGGTTATGTGTTTAAAACTGACATGCAACAATAAAATAAAATATTCGCAATATTTAGAGTTTTTTTTGAAATATTTTTCAATAGTATAGATCGAAGAGGGTTTGTTAATCGAAATGATTTTATGTGCTTATTATAGCATTCATAATGGAGACTTTTGACTTCCATATTAGAAAATTGTTGATGGTAATATACTTTTGACGCAATAGAGATGAATTTAGTAAAAATATGAATAGACAATTGACAATCTTGATGGTAGCAATCATCAAACAGTTATTCTAATCTATAATTTTATATTGATTAGAACAACTGTTCTAATTATAATTAATAATAATATATAATTTAACATATGCAAATAAAATACTTGACACTGCGTCTCCCAACCGTTGTTATAGTCGAATCTATAACATCCTCAATTTGCCATCTTCTACTTTTGCAATTTATTTGGAGAAAATTTTTTAAGAAAATCATGTTTTACTCTTAGAATCCTCAAATATCGAATAACAGTTTTCGATGAATTCTGAACTTTGATAAAATAAAATCCTGCTTATGCTGCATCATTTACAGAAAAATATAAAACCTACGTTTGTTTTTAAATAATAAACGATATTTACAAGGATTAGAGATTTTTGAAATGAATTTCAATATAAGATGTTAGTTTACTTTCAAAAATATCCTGTAATAGAGTGAAATATATATTGCAAGACTAAATTCAACAAATACGCACAGAATAAAAGAAACCCATTTTGTTGTAACAAAATTTTATTATGCAATATCATTCTGTTTACAGAAATCAAGTAAAAGAGAACTTTACTGAACACCACTTTAAAATAGATAAAAAAATTTCGAAATGGAATTTTTTTAAATTAAATATAATTAAAACTAGAAATATAAGCACACGTTACAGTTTCGCAAATTACTAGCTATCTAAAGCAATTTACTTAATTTAAATTTATTTTGTTTTAACAAATTAGCGTTTGTTGCACTAGTAGAAAATAATTTTACCGGCATCTGCAAAACTCAAAATAATACTCGGTAAATTTTGCACTGCGGAATCAGTATAAAAATACCTTTTACACTTCTAAAATTTTATTGAGAACTAAATTCAGATTAATTATAACTTGTACAGTATAAAAATAAACATTATTATAAACAACATTATTTATGATCCATTAACAAAATTTCAAGACAGCTGCACAATTTTGAAACAGTTGAACAACTCAAGTCAAATCCTAAAAAATAATTAAAAACAATTTCTCGGTTTAAAACAATATTTGCATTACATTAAATATAATGTGTCTTTTATTTAAAAAACACTATTTTTCTATCCAATTTAAGTTACATTTTATACAGTTCATCCTGCTTCAATACATTTTTAATTTAAACATGCAGTAAAACCTTGGCTCAAATCAAAGATATTATTAATATTATTAGCGTCATTAGCAAGGAAATACATTTTATATTTTGAAATCACAATGAACAATCTTTTTTTTTTCTTCATTAATTTTTTAAATCATTTATTATTACTTTATTAATTTTGTTAGGAATGATATTTTTCCCTTCCAAAGATTCTTAACTAGCTTACAGATGTGCTAGGAGAGTCCTGAGGAGTTGAGGATGAGCATATGCCTTCTCCGAGTTTGCCAGTCTTCTCTGTGACACAAGTCAGCCTATGTCTCTTCAAACGGTGTTTTAATTTGAATACTTTTTCCGCACTTACCACAAACATGAGGTCTTTCTTCCGAATGAGTTTTCTTATGTTTGGTGAGTTGTGACTGGCAAGAGAATGTCCTGCCGCATTCTTTACAAATTTGACGCATTTCACCTGTATGAAAATTTTTATGATCGTTCACGTATTTCAATCGAGTGAATGTGAATGTTTTCCCACATTCTTCACAAAAATAGCTCACGTCCTTAGTGTGACTTTTCTTATGGTCTTTCAATTGGTGCTTTCGACTGAATTTCTTGCCACATGTGTCACAATCGAAGGGTTTCTCTCCTGTATGGATTCTCTCGTGATTCGTCACGTGGCTCTGAGATGGGAACGCGTTTTTGCAATATTCACATTGGTGACGCTTTTTTAGATGCACTTTGGACAAATGCTCTTTTAAATCTTTTTGGATATTCAAATTGTTTCCCACATTTAATGCATTTGAATGATTCTTCAGTTGGTGACGTATCCGAAGAAGGCATATTGGAGACTTTTCAACTCATATTAATTTAAAAAATGAAAATTGAAAAGTGTGCACGTCAAATGCAGTTATCCCTAGCAACTTTTCGATATTTATTGAACATGTTTTTACGTAACCACTTATTTCACATTGTCTGTTGCCAATTTTCTTTCTTGCACGAGTTCCTTTTGATGAATATTTTTTTCTTAACGAACTACGCACTATATCACGAACTTAATCATAAACGAGAAACTAAAATCCGAAAAATTTTTCAGAATTTATAACTAAAATTTTGGGTTGATTTTAATAAAATTCGGTGTTCAAATTAATAAATTTGCAAAAATTATTAAATGCGATCTTAAATTACGATTATTAAATAATTTTTGTGAATATAAATTAACATAGATTATCAAGTTTAAAAATGCTATCAATTTTATATTTTAGTTAAAAGAATATGCATAATTTTATACGTTCCTTTTACAATTTTTTGTGCAGTGGGTAAACACGAATGAGATCAATGACAGGCATATCTTGAGTTATATTGAGCTTTATGCGTTATATTCAGACAGAATATGGTAGTAACACAGTCTTATGTACCGATGATCTCGATGCTGCACCTAAATCTCATATATCGGAATTTAACGGCAGGAATTTTTATTTATCAAGAATATTTAGACTCTATAACAGTATATGAAAGTAGATATTATATATTCCGTACTTCGTTTGGAATACTTAACTCTCGTTCGCATAAAAGTTTTTCTTATTTTTTTCATCTGCATATTCAAGAGGTAATGGCTTAAAAATTGGAAATCAATTTGACAGGTATCGCAAGCATTCTGATTCTTGGACTTGCTTGCCTTTTAAATAATTATGCAGCAAAAAAAAAAAAAAAACCTCAATTATTTCTCTTGTTAAAAAAAGCGTAAATTAAATATATTAAAAATATATAAATAAATAAATTAAAATAAAGCACTGCATAAATTCCTGATAACAAAATCGGAGTAATTTTGTAAAAAAATAGTAATGAAAAATAGTTTGAACAAGATTTAAAAACCAAATAAAAAACATACATGTACATACATCCGTATACAGATACAATTTATTTTGTACACTTTTATGAACTTTTGTATTTATCTAAATTTAATTTTATTGACACATTTTAAGTGTTCCGAACCAATAGAAATAATTTTTCTACAGCAGTTACTGAACCGAATAGGTACTCACTGGAATTCAAGAATAACAACAAAATAGATTTCAGGGAAATACCAGAACCTTTGTTGATGAGAGAAAGAAGGATAAATATTGCATTATCCTTCTTATGTGAAATTGAGAAAACTCAAGACAAAAACTTATTTATAAAGATCAACTATGTTCTCCACCCTTATATTACATAATCTTTAATTATACATAAAAGACATCAAATAAGAGGCAATTATTGTTAAAAAGATGCGATAATCTTTTAATCTTTTCAAAGCAAAATTGATTTTCCTAATCAAGTTATCAAATTTTAACATCGATGATTTTCATGTTCGCCTGATTTCCAAGAACGTCGATGTGTTGAAGGGAAGCCTTGTCTTAATCAATCAAATTGCATATCATAAGGATAAATTCGGAAACCTCAACTAAACAAATTGAAGTCGATTCCAGATGCATTAAAGCATTCACATATGAATCTCCGCGCCACTTAATGCGTTGAAACGCACGCAGCCATCGTCTTCTAACATGAACAATATTAGTGGTTCGGAATCATGTTTAATTGCAGGGTCTGGATCTAATTATCACAAATGACAGTTGAGCGAAAACCAAACATAAGCAAATTGCACTAAAATTTTCAAATATCGATGATTTACATCTTCGTCTGATATGCACCAGAGAGTGGCGTCAATGGGTGTCGAAGGGAAGTCATCGCCTTAACCAATCAGCAATTGCATATCATAGGGAGAAAACATCGAAAAATTCCCTAAACAAAAAGAAGTAAACAAATGTATTAAAACGTGCCGTATACGAATCGATTCCAAATGTACAATTCTAACATGAGCAATATTTAACTGGACACAATCACTTATTCATGTATACTGGGACCTTAATTTCTCCACTTCTTTTCTATCAAAGCGGCTTGATGTATAATTGGCTAGTGCTCTGGCCTTTGGTAACAGCTGGTTCCAGGTTCGAGTCCTGCCGTTGGCATGGATGTTTGTGAATGGTTCGGAATCCACTTTAAACTGTATGCCGCGGTCTGCTTAGCCCTCGTGTGCAAAAAATGACCGTAGAGACACAAACCAAACCACTTCCTCTGTATCAAATATTCTGTTTTGTTTTGGTTTGTATCTCTCAGGTAACTTTTCTGCACACTAGGGTGAATTAGATCTAGATCTACATTTTAAAATAAAGCAAATTCTGGTGAAAACATTTTGAAAAATCTTTTTGACGAAACACAAATAAGGAACTCTGGATTATTATACAAAGAAAGTTAATGAATTTTGAGTTTTAGAGTATTTTTTTTATAAAGCTTTCTTTTTCACATCTGCGATATTGTTGTATTTAAAAAAATCATTTGGAAAAATTGAGATAAAGCAGCCTCAGCGACCAAACATCTCAAAGCACCCAGTCAAGTCAAGTTTTCTATCAAATAAATTTTCTGGTTTGGTTTGTGGGTCTAAAGTGAATTTTCTGCACACTAAGGTTAATTAGATCCAGACCTACATTTTAAAGGAAAGTAAAAGCTGTTTAAAATACTATGAAAAAACTTTTTCGACATAACAATATAAGGGCAATTCAAAATGGTTTATATTATTGAAGTTTATCACTCTTAATGTTAGGATGAATTGCATGAAAAATTGAACAAAATAATTCTTCAAATAAAATTTCCTAAATATTTGTGAACCTACCCATTCCTTTCCTGAATGTTATTTGGATATTAAACAGCATTTGTCTGTCTTCTTACAATATTCTTAACAAACATTTTGGATTCCTTCTTCATCTAAGCATTTGAAGTTTTTTTTTTTCATCTGTTTTTAATTCTTTGTATACATAGTTAGATTTTCATTTTAAACTGATCAAATGTTTGTCATGTGCATTGACGATTATAGAACGAAAGACGAATATTAAAATACATTTCATTTACAATACATTTACCATATATTTTACTAAATTACAAATTGTAAATATAGAAATGAGGTATTTTTTATTAAAATCATAATTGCAGCCTGAAAACCTATAATTTAAGACCAGTTTTGAACAAAACACTGACGGATTTTATATTACAAAATCACACTTTATAAAATAACATGTTACCTGAAATATATTAAATGAACCCTAATTTGAAATTGAAATAACATTTTTGATAGTATTTATGTTTAAACGATGAAAAACTCACATTTAGAGTTTTATGCTTAGATAATAATGATTTTACATTTTTAAAAATATCAAAAAAATCTAAAGAACAATTTTCCTAAGAAATGTGTTTTGTCAAATTAAATATATAATTAAGATATTATTCTGGAAGTAAATGTTTGTTTTATTCTAAAGTTAGGAAAAAAGCATTATTATTTTAAAAGTCATTGCATTTAATGCATTGATACAAATAATTTGGTAATGCGTTTTATGAACTTATGATAATTAAATTTAAAATTATCAAAAACTTTTAAAAATAAAAATAAAATAGTTAAAATTCGTGGAATTCCTTTTTATAATATATCCGCTTGTAGTAATTTTTATATAATTAAATATGTTTTATTACATCTAAATTAAAAAAATTACGATCCTTTTTAAGAAATTGAATCTTTATTTTGTTTAACAGATGAGCATATATTAAAAATTACAAAATTCTTAAAACAGAAACATCTCTTTCATGAAAAATATATTACTTATTGTGTGCATGAAAGTAACAATACAGAAGGATTTAAACTAACATCAATACGCATACAAAGAAATATAACAAAACATTTATATACCCAAACGTAACACAAATTCGTAGGTAAAAATAGTACAGTTTTGATAAAATTAATTGTTTAAAATTTCACCGATTACAAATGAAAAATGATTTTATCTGAATTCGAAATAATTATGAAACTTAAAATGAACTAAATATGATATTATTTAAGAAAGTTTTAAAAAATAAAATTTGTCTAAAATAAAAAATTTTTCACTATGAAAATATTTCATTTAAAAGTTCAAATAATTTATAAAAATTAATAATTTCTAAATTAAATATAATGCATCTGAGACATTTGTTAAAATACAGACATGTTACTTTAAAAACACATCGAGTATTTTTTTTTTTTTTTTTTTTTTTTTTTTACCAATCATGCTGTTGTCTACACAGAATAATAAAACTATTCCCAGATTTATTCCGTTTATCAAGTTAAAAATGCTTTCATAATATTTTTAGACTTAAATATGTCATTTGAATACGAACTTTCAGGAAATGGGAGAAAATTTCATTTTATATTGCATCCTTATTATTATACATAATACCATACAGCGTTTTTTTAAATAATGTAGTAAGTCAGGTATTTTTTGTTTGTGGAATCTTAATGAAGGATCCAATTTCATTTCTTTTCGCATGTAAATTTTGATAAGAAGATTGCTGTCTGTCTGTTATTTTGTGCCTTCACATGAGGTCTGGGTCGGGTCTCCAGATGAGCGCACTTGTATTGGCAGGCGAACTTCGGCAACCATTTTCCACGTGCCTTTCTAAATTTTGTTTGTGTTTATATGCTTTACTACAAATACCCCAAACATAAGGTCGTATATCGGTATGAGATATCATATGCTTCTTTAATTGACTCAAATATTCGAATGTCATGCTACATAATTCACAAACCTGAGTTTTTCCTTCTGCGTGAGCTATCTTGTGCCTCTCGAAATCTTGTTTGCTTTTTGAAATACTCTGTGCACTCCTTACAATAATAAGGTTTTTCTGCATGAGTTTTCTTATGTTGATGGAGGGTATCCTTCCTTGGGAATGCTTTCCCGCAGTGTGTACAAACGTGAGGTCTCTCACCTGTATGAATCAACCGGTGTCTTTTGAAGTGACTCACACCTTTCATTGCTCTCCCATACAGATCACACACATGAGGCAGCTTTGGTTGCTGTTGGCAGCAATGCCCTGTTAAATATTGTAAAAATGGAATCACTCTTCCACATATATTGCAAGTCCAAGATTCTATGGATGGAAAAATAGTCGTAGACATACTCAAGAGCTATTTTACTCGCGAAATAAAAAAATTAGCTAAGAAGTTGGTTCTTTTAGTTAGTTGGTTAGTTGGTAATGGTGGTTCTTTTTCGATAATTACTGCCAAACTTGCTAAATAACCATTTGAATAATCTTTTATACATCAAAGAACATATATATATTTTACAAAACAGAATAGCATCTAATTTGCTATTCTACTGTTGCCATTTTCTTAGTGTATTTTTTGTTGTTGCTAGTTTTGGATTCCTTAAATCATACGCACTACATCAGGGATGTAATCGAACTCTACCAAGGATTTGAAAACAAATTAATTAGGAATTTTTTAAATGTTATCAGAGTCAGTTCTAATCCAGTAAATTATGTCAAAATTTAGAATAATTCTTAATTTATCACTTTCACTTGTAAAAATATTGTTCAACACTATATTGCTTAATCATTCACAAATGGATGATAATAAAATTTATTTTTACAGAGTTCCTATAAAATTTGAGATCTGTGCTAATTTATTTGGTGTAACGTATTTATGTTAATGCGCTAATTGAATTTGTGGTTGCTGAGTTTTGAAACTTGCCTTAAAAGCATAGCTTAAAGACAGTAATTGCATGCCTTTTGGTAAAAAGTAGCTTCAATTCAGCATAAATTACAGTATAATATCATTTTAATCTTTGGAAGAAAAAGTAATTTCTCTATTCCACCAATACAAATGTAAGGCATAAAGCGCATTTGCAGAATGACAAAATAAGAATTAACATAAGGTTCAAATGGCAAGAATGTGTTCGACATTTCTTGCTGTAAATAGGGTAAAATGACTACAGGATTATGTCCTTTCCACAGAACTTGATGATCAATTGGTCATTAGTGTTATCAGCGTACATATTATGAATAATTATCTCATTTATAATAGCGAAATTCCTTTTCTGCACCAGAGTCACTCCTACAGCTTCTAACCACCACAGAACCATCTCCATACTTCACTTTTTTGGAACAAGACTGTTTTGCCGCATTTGGGTAATTGAAAACCTGTTTTTTTGTGGGGCGGACAGGAACCGCATAAAGGAAATGGCATAAATAAATACTTTGGAACTTCATAAGTAGCTATAAAATATATTATGGCTACTTATTATACATTATTTACTATATTATATATTATTCTTATTACAAAAAAAAAAAAATTCCATGCGGCAAATAGGGACAACATAAAAAAAGGCCCCACATAGAAAAAAATATGTAAACAAAAAAAAAAACCCTACATCGCATCTAACAAAATTTTTGGTTATGTTGGTGATATAATATCAGGTGGATCATTTGTTAGATTTATTTTTAATTTGCATTTTATTTTAATAGCTATCAGTTAATTTCACTTTGAATTACTTTTTATAATTAATTTTTATTCATAATATGTATTTAATGGAATTTATATATACATATATATAACACTTAAAAAATATAAAACATTCAAAATATTTGGTATAAGGTGCATAATAATTGATATTATAAGTCTTGAAAATGGAATACTTATGTTATACATCTTTTATTTAATTTTTTATTATAGTTCATGGACAGGCACCCTATAGTGGGGACTCAGAGGTGAAAAGATATTGGAGCCCTGAAACTTTGCTGATGAGACAGTGGATTTTATTTTCTTATTGTTTACTATTTCTTGCGTGTGTTTTACTCTGTTTTGGTGGCCGGGTGGCCAAAGGGCTAACGATACGGCCCTTCATATCACAAAATTCAGATTTGAACTTTGGAATGGAAGTTTATTAGAAGTTCTAATTCTATGTTAAAGTTTAGGTCCCGGTCTCATTAGCTTAAAGTGTGCAAAAAAAATGACAGTAGAGCAACAAAACCCAAACTATGGGGCCTGTATGGCCGAGTGGCTATCGCTCTGGCGCTCGGTACCATAGGTTTCGGGTTCGAGTCCCGGCGGTGCCATGCATTTAAATTTTAATACTCAAATTTTAAAAATTTTCGAAAAATTTTTTTTTTTTCGATTTTTGGCCAGCGACCGAAAAGGTTTACTTATCACTGCCTTAAGGGAACCGCTGCACCACTGTTACTTACTTAGTACTACAGAGGAGGATCGTGTAGCTTGAAGATAAGCTACGGACGCCGAGTAACAGTATCACCGCAACTCTCTACGATCATGAAAGAAATATTTACAAGTGGTATAAAGAGTTCAAAGAAGGCAGAGACCGCGTTGAAAACGAAGAGCCCTATGGTCGAACATCAACCTCAACCGACGAAGCTCTCGTTCAACAAATTAAAGATTTGGTATTTACAAACCGTTTATTTACAATTAGAGACCTTGCTGCTGATGTTGAAATTTCAAAAGGATTTCTTGATTGATTTTTCATTATTTTAAGAGATGTTTTGTGCCTCAAACGCATCAAATCTCGATAGGTACCGAAAACACTGAATTTTTGGAAAAACTCCATCTTGTTAAAGTGTGTGAAACAATGTTTCTGACTATCAGGACAAGTTTAAATGCATCATAACTGTAGATGACACTTTGGTTTATGCTTAAGACCCGGAAACAACCTATCAATCGAGCGAATATAGTGACAAAGGTGAAGCAAGACCGAAAAGAGCACGTCAAAGTAGCTCAAAAATCAAGGGCATGTTGACAGTTTTCTTCGATTACCGTGGTGTGGTGTATTATGAATTTCTTCCGCCGGGCCAAACTGTCAACAAGGAATATTGTTTGAGTGTTATGTGTCGTTTGCGTGAAGCTATTCGCAAAAAGAGGCCGCATTTATGGAAAGACAACTCTTTGTTTTTGCATCACAATAATGCACCAGCTCACACTGCATTGATTCTTCGTGACGTGATTCTCGATTCTTCTTCAAAAATAAAACCCATATCGTTCCACGAGTATCATATTCACCTGATTTAGCACCGTGTGGCTTCTGCTATTCCCTAAACTCAAAAGACCTCACCAGGCACACCGCTTTGTGTCAAGTGAAGAGATTCAACGTGAATCGCCGCGAGCTTTGAAGGCCATCCCTGCCGATGACTTTTTAGCATATAGCGCGAATTGAAAAAAATAGTTGGCATTGAGTCCGTGTCCGGAGGGGATTATTTTGAAGATAATGAATTAAATTTGGAAGAATAAATAAAGATGTATTGAAAAAAAAATTGGACTTACTTTTTGTGCACAGTAGTATTTATTACATGGAATCGAGTGCATTACCAGCAACCTCGCACTTAGTAGTATGTTTTTTTTTCTAATGCAGCTGGCAAACAGACATGGACGTCTTGGATGCCTTAGGGAAGCGCTGCACAGATGTTAATCACTTTGCATTACCCAGGGGGCGCGTTTAACTTGAAGATACGTACGCGGGTAACAATGCCCCCGCAACGCTCTACTATCCTCTTAGGACCGGGACCTACGGTTTAAAGTGGATTCCGAACCACTACAAACATCCCTTGCTCGAACCCGAAAACCTGTGGTACCGAGCGCCAGATATTAGCTACTCGGCCATTCCGGCCCTACTTAGTAGTATGTAGAAAGAGGTTTTTCATAGTAATTGAGTGGTTCAATTCCTTGCTGGTTGCGTCGAATATAATAGTAATCTGTGAATCCTTAAAAAAAGAAACTTAGATACTTAAAGAGTAATATCTTAAAAATATATTCATATTGAAGCTCATTAATTAAAATATGATTCACTATAAATACATGCACGTTAATTTGATGCGCAGTTGACGTTCTGGGAAAGTCCGACGCCGACATATTTTTTTTAAAGATAACACTGGGAGAATTATAATATTAAATACATTTATTTTAAAAAAAAAGCTAATTATCATTCAAAATCGTTGGATTTCGACGATATTGAAAATTATTAAATAATAACTATAATTTTTGGTGTCTATTATTTTAACTGAACCATTAGTAAGACAACTTTGCTCTAAGTTATAAAATGCCGATCAAAATGAAACCATCTATAAAAACAAAGACAAACAAAATTTTCTTAAAAATGTTCTGCATAGAGTACTTGAGCAACAAATTTGATGTTGTGTTTTAAAAACTGAAATACAGCAATGTAAGAAAATATTTAGAGTTTTTGAAATATTTTTCAATACGATTGATCGAAGCAAATTTGTTAATGGAAATGATTTTATATGTTTAATATAGCTTTCGCAACGAAGACTTTTGGCTTGCATATTAGATGCATTTACTACATTTTACAAAAAATGTACTTAAAATGATGATGCTTATTTTTCAGTAAAATTTTGAGTTTTATGGTAAGGTTAAATTAACGTCAATTCAAATGTTTAAGTTATTTTTTAAAGATTTAAAATATTATAATGAAATTTACATTCAATTAAGCTATCTTATCCATTAAATAATTGATTGACCATTGTAATAATTAATATTATACAGACTAAATTCAGAGAAATATCCACAGAAATACGTTTTGATGTCGCAAAGTTTTATTAAGCATTTTCACTATGTTTACAGAATTCCGGTAAAGAGAACTTTACTGAACACCATTTTAAAATAGACGAAATTTAAAACAGGACATTTTCTTAAAAAAAAGTAATAGGATTAAAAACTAGAAATATGAGCAAAACACACAAATTTTTAAATTACTAGAAATGTAAAGCATTTTACCAACAATTCCTTTTCTTAAAATTCGTTCAAATTTCTGTCCATAAAATATGTAAATCAATAATATTACAAATACTGTATTTCAAGAAAAAAAAATTAATTTGTAATAAAAATATTGATAAAATTTATTTTAAATTATTAAGTTTATTTCCTATTACTTGATTATAGAATGTCGCAATTAATATAGTTAACTCAACAGTGAACACTTTGATTAAGGGTTTAAGAGAGTAGCATTTCTTGCACTGTTAAAAATATTCACTTACATCTACAAAACACCAAATAATACTCAGTAAATTTTGCACTGCGCAATATATATAAAAATACTTATTACATTCCTAAAAGTTTGAGAAATAAATTCAAATTATTTATACCTGTACAGTATAACAACCTTATAAAATAAATTGATTTTTCATACTATAAAACAATTTTGAGAGAGTTGAACGACTCCAGTCAAATATTAAAAATTCATTAAAGACAATTTTTCAGTTTAAAACAATACCTTTGATGCATTAAAATAATGCTTGTCTTTTATTTAAAAAAAAGCACTATTTTTTGATATCAATTTATCTTACATTTCATACAATTGAAATTGCTTCAAATCTTTAATTTAAACATTCAAAATCTTAGCTCAAACCAAAGAGATTTTCTTTTTTAAATTTCATTATTCACATAAAAAAAAAATTGTAAGCGACAGTAGCAAGGAAAGACATTTTTATATTTAGAAAATCACAATGAACTTTTTTCTATTTCTACTATATTCATTTTCTATTAAAATTATGTTTCCTCTGCTAAAGATATGACTACTTCTCAGATGTGTTTGGCGGGTCTTCGGGAGTTGCAGATGAGTCTTCAGGTGGCATGCGCCTTCTCCGAGTTTGCCAGATTTTTCTGTGATACAAGACTGCATATGTCTCTTCAAATGGGATTTGAATTTGTATGTCTTTCCACACTTCTCACAAACTTGAGGTCTTTCTTCAGAATGAAGTTCTTTATGTCTACATACTCTGATTTGAAAAAGAATGTCCTGCCACATTCTTCACAAATATGAGGCATTTCTCCCGTATGAAATTTTTATGATCGTCCACGTATTCCTCTCGTGTGAATTTGAAAATGTTTTCCACATTCTTTCACAAAAATGATTCACTTCCTTAGCGTGAGTTTTCTTATGTTGGCTCAAATTGCTCTTATCAGTGAATTTTTTACCGCAGGTATCGCATTCAAAGGGTTTCTTTCCTGTATGAATTATTTCATGTCTTTTCAAAAGACCCTTAGAAGAGAACGTCCTTTTACAATATTCACACTGGTGACGCTTTTCTTGGTGTTCTTTGGAGAAATGTTCTTTTTTAAATCTTTTGGAAGTTCGAATTGTTTCCCACATATAAGACACTGGAATGATTCTTCAGATGCCGCCGTATCCGTAGAAGACATATTGAGACTTTTCAATTAGTATTAACTTAAAAAATAAAAATTTAAACTGTGTATGTCACATATTGTCACATTAAACTTTCCAAACCTCTTAAGCAAATTTATACACAATCTTTCTTGTTAAACATTTTGTGTTGCCAATATTTTTTACATAAGTTTTTAAAGCTTTTTTTTAACTAACAACGCACTATATCACGAACTTAATCATAGATTAGAAACTAAAATCCTAAAAATTTTTTCACTATTTTTTACAGGTTTTGGGAGAATTTTAATAAAATTCGGTTTTCAAATAAGTAAATTTTCAAAAATTCTTAAGTACTATCTACTTTTTCATGAGCAAATATTAACCTAAGATTATCAAATTTAAAAATTCTATCGACTTTATAATTTAGTTAAATGAAGCATAATTTTTTAGGTTTATTTTTTAAATTTTTTTCCAGTGGATAAACATGAATGAGGTCAATGATATACAAATCCTGTCTTATATTGAACTTTATACGTTAATATTAAACCAAAACATAGTATTAATACTATCGTCTCTACCAATGGTCTCCAAGATGCACCTGGAATCTCATATATTGGAATTTTACGGCAGGAATTTTTATTTAGCAAGTGCATTTCGATTCTATATGAGTATCTGAAAGTAGGTCTTTTATATTACGTACTTCATTTGGAATGCTTAACTCTAGCTCGTATAAAATTCTTCTGAATATTCAGCTGCATACCCAAGAAGTAATCACTGAAAATTGGTAATGAATTTTGATAGATATCACCAGCATATTGATTCTTCAAGTTTACTTTTCTTTTTTTTTGAAAACAGGATTTTCCCGTCTTCTACATAATTGTGCAGCAAAAATTAAAATAAAAAAACCTCAATAATTTCTCGTGTTCCAAAAAGAGTAAATAAATATTTAAATAAAAGTATATAAATTAATAAAATAAAATAAAACACTTCATAAAATCCTAATAACAAATCACAGTTATTTTTTCAATAAAAATAGTTAATGAAAAATAGTCCTGGATAAGAGTTAAAAACAGAATTCTATTTCCTATCGAACCGCAATTCATTAACCGACGTTTGGTTTTGTTTGACGTTCTACAGTCATCTTGTGCTCATGAGAGCTAAACTGACCGGTACCTTCAGTTTAAAAAGGATTCCGAACCACTAAGAAAAATTTCATGCCACCACCAGGATTCTAACCTGGAGCCTTTGGTACGAAAGGCCAGAGCGTTAATCAATTGCCCATCAGGCCTCTCATTAACCGAAAAATACATTTAATCACTTTAATCTTTTCGGGGATTGAATGGTCGAGTGGCTAGCGCTCTGGCGCTCATGGTACCACAGGTTTTGGGATCGAGTCCCGATGGGACCAGGGATGTTTGTAGTGGTTCGAATCCACTTTAAATCGCAAGTCCCGATCTAACATGATCGTAGAGCGTTGTGGGGCTAGTGTTACTTCGCGTCCGTAGCATATGTTCAAGCTACACGCAGCTCCTGGTAGTGCTAAGTATGTAACGTCGGTGCAGTTGTTACCTTAAGGCATGAATGACAAATTGTCTAAATGTTTGCTAGTTGCATTGAGAACAATATATACTAACAATCCAGGCTACCTATGCAAACTAATCATAGGGGTATGTCACTGCTAATTTTATTTGGGTAATATTTAGTGATGTCCACACATGCCAACAGCATTACTGATACAAACATATAAAAATTTATATACTTAATACAAAACTAAAAATTTTATTTTAAAAATCGAAAACATTTGAAAATTAAAACATACATAACAGTAGTTAAAAATTAAATTTAATTTACCCCTTGAGGCATTATATAAAAGAATGGCCTACTATTAAAATCCATATCTAGTGTCGTTTTTGTAAAATCATCTTAACATAAAAATAAATAAAAATCATTCCCAGAATTTTTAATTTTTTTTCAAATAATTCTAAAAGTACACATGTTAAAGAAAAAAGCTCATGTTTCTGCACACTTCACAAACATGAGCTTTTTTCTTCTATATGTGTTTCCATGTGATTCTTTTTAAAAACTCTTTTGTATTTGAAGGCTTTGTTGCATCCTTTACAAACTTAAGCTTTTTATTCTATATGAAACAGTTCATGCCACTTCAAATCTTGTTCGTTTTCGAATGATTTGTTGCACTCCATGCAAAAGTAATGATCCGCTCTATGAATTTCCAGATGATAATCCAATCTACCCGTATGTGAAAAGGCTTCACCACAGTGCTGACAAACGTAAGGTTTCTCTCCGGTACGTATCCTCTTGTGTACCTCAAAGTCAGCGGGGTACTTAAATGCTCTCCCGCAATAGGAACACACGAAAGGGAAGTTTGGATGGTGCTGATGGCAATGGTTTATTAAGTCTCCCAGAAGCTGAAATAGTGTTCCACATACAGTGCATATCCATAATTTTGTGGTAGAGAAAGTAGACATATTTAAGAGCAATATGACTCGGGAAAATTTAAAATATTTTAAGCTAAACACAGATTTTTTTTTTTGTCTTTGCTGATACGTTGGCGAGATGACCATTTGACTAACTTTGCATTTCGACCTTTAACGAAGGCGTTTTATAAAACAGGAATATCTATTTTTAATAATGTACTGTTGCCATTTTTTACTGTAGTTCTTTTTAGTTGCCATTTTTTACTGTAGTTCTTTTTGTTGCCAATTTCGGTTTCCTCAATATCACACGCACTACACCAGGATTTTATGAGTCTATCGCGAGTTTGAAAACAAAATAATTTAAATTTTATAAAACATTATCAGTGAAACTTTTCAGAGTTTTTTAAATATATACCATATCTAAATGGGCAAATAAACTCAATTTTACTGCCCTCTATTCGTCAATGATCAGTGTATTAAATAGAAAAGCGGATGTTCAAATGATAATAATAATATATTTTTGTTCCAATGCAGCTGGCGAACACTTAGACAGCTTGGTCTTGGATGCCTTAAGGCAAGCGCTAGACGTTACTCACTTTTTACCCAAGGGGCGCGAGTAACTTGAAGATACGGACGCGGAGTAACAATGCCCCCGCAACGCTCTACGATCTTATTAGGACCGAGACCTATGGTTTGAAGTGAATTCCGAACCACTACAAACATCCATAGCACCGCCGGGACTCGAACCCGAAAACCTGTGGTACCGAGTGCCAGAGCGCTAGCCACTGACCATTGAGGCCCCATAGTAATAATAATAATGTTTATACTGATGTTATTTATGAGGATTTAAATTATTGTGCATTAAACATTTTGTGGATTATATTTCAATATTTTATTAGCCCTATTATTTAACTAGCTGCTGAGACTCCTTTAGTGACTGTTTAACTTTGTTTGTGCTATACAAATATGTCAAAATTATCCATATATATATATATATATATGTGTGTATTCGTTAAGGAATATTTTAAAATATTAATTTTGAATAAAGTTATTGATGAACTCTTTCCTGGAGCCTAAGGGACGAGTAATTAGCTCTCTAACGCTCCATATCACAATGTTCCGCTCCCGGCAGTGTCATGAATGTTTGTAGTGGTTCGAATCTCATCTGAACTTCAGATCCCGGTTTAACATAACTGTAGAGCGCAAGGCTGACACCGTTAAAAGACGAGAAACTATCTTCTGTCTCGGAATCAGCGGTCATTTGATCAATTATCTATCGATCTATTCTTCTTTTGGTATCACATGTTTCATGCTCGAATCCTGATGGTGACATAGATGATTGATAGTAGTTCGGAATCCACGTTAAGCCTTGGGTACCGGTCTGCGGTGTGAGGGAGAGGAAGTCTAATTGGGCTCTGTGACGATCTAGGTTATATGAGGCCGGGACTTACGGCTTAAAGTGGATTGCGAATCACTACAAAAACATCCATGGCACCGCCGGGATTCGGAACCCGAAACCTCTGGTACCGAGCTCCACAGCGCTAGCTCGGTCAACAGGCCCAGCCTGAAGTGTGCACACAAAAATGTTAGTAGAGCGACAAACAAAACCTGTTTCGAAATCTTCCAGTATTCAGACGGCTTTGGCACACCATGTGTTTGTTGGGCCAATGAAAATTAAATTGTCTGAATGAAAAATATTTAATTGTTTGGTTTTAAATATATATTATAGAAATATAAAAATAAAAATAATTTAATACGCAAACACTCTGCTTAGGATACATGACAATAAAATTATTATTAATCTAAATTTATCCTCCCTAGAATTCGACTTTTTGTGTGGTTGGGGTGATTTGACTTAAAAAAGGGTTATTTTTTAAAATTTGGCTGTAAATAAAATTTGTATAATTTCATAATTATAATATATATCCCCCCGAATAATTTCAAAATTGCCTGAACAGGTTAATTATTTGGACTTTTTTTAGATTTTGTAACATCGTCAATAGAATATTGAGAGAAAAAGCAAATATTACATAATATGCAAAAAGTAAATAAATAATAAACTGTAGGAGAACACCATTGCTGACTTTACGGAAAACTATGTGTCTCAATGACTTATGAGAGAATACACAGAAAACTGTCGTCATGCTTCCTGGCGGTTGATGGAAGACACTCAGAGGTGTTGTGTCGCGATCGCCGTCCAGTCTCTTCATTTCTGTATAACAGTGGTTGCATGGAAGGCCTGCAGCAGAATCTGAACCATTCTTCTTTAGTTACGTGATGTCTCGATGTGAAGTAATATAACATTATTAACCATAAATTTTGAGGCATTATTGATGTAATCATACAGGCTAAATTTAAAAGTAACAATTTTTTATTCTGTTGTAATAAATTGAAAATGAATAAATATATTGACATCAATTGAGTATATATCCTAAGCCTGTGATCATCTACATGTGGAACAAGGCTAAAAAAACTCATAATGTGTAAACTTTTTGTATTTGTATATATAACATTTATGGGGCCTGAATGGCCGAGTGGCTAGCGCTCTGGCGCACGGTACCACGGGTTTCAGGTTCGAGTCCCGGTGGTGCCATGGATGTTTGTAGTGATTCGAATCCACTTTAAACTGTAGATCCCGGTCTAATAGGATCGTCGAGCGTTGCGAGAGGCATTGTTACTCCGCGTCCGTGGTTTATCTTCAGAGATTACACGCGCCCCCTGGGTAATGCAAAGTGAGTAATGTCTGTGCAGAGCTTGCCTTAAGGTATCAAGACGTCCATGTCTGTTTGCCATCTGCATTGGAAATAAAAACATATATAACACTAGAAGACCCGGC